>APFE030341362.1:36331-155829 GCA_000404065.3 Pinus taeda | reverse complement strand
AGTGGGTATGTGTTTAACCTATTTGGAGGTGCAGTCAGTTGGATGAGTAAGAAACAATTTGTAGTGGCACTATCAACTACAAAGGCAGAATACATGACAACCACTCATGCAAGCAAGGAAGTAGTTTGGTTGCAGATATTGTGTTCAAGTATGGGGTTAGTACAGGGAGCTATAAGGATAGACTATGACAACCAAAGTGCATTTTTCTTGGCAAAGAACCTCGCATATCATTCAAAGACAAAGCACATTGATGTTCAATATCACTTTGTAAGGGATATGATAGAAGACAAAAAGGTCTTGTTGGTAAAGGTGGACACTTTGAAGAATACTGCAGATGCATTGACAAAATATGTGAGCTCTGAGAAGTTCTTTTTGTGTAGAGAGACAATGGGTGTTTTAGGGCTGGAAAAATGACTAAGCTCTCTTGTGGCCCCCTGTGGAAAGAAAACAACAAGTGGGAGAATGTTGGGTTGTGTTATATTCTTTCCAAAACTAGCCCACGAAGTAAACCAGGGGGTTAGAGGGGGGGCGGAGCCCCCCTTCGTTGCGCCGATTGTGTAGCTGTGGGGGGGTCACAAGGGGTTTGAGGTGTACCCGTAACCCCACTTTATGGGGTTTGGGGCAACGCCTTGAAATTTTTTGGTTTTGGACCCTATGTTAGGTTGGGTGGACCCACCTATGGTTTTGTGCATGATTTTCGCACATGTTTTTTGGATGTGATGGTTTTCGGTCCATGGTATTGGACGCAATGGTTTTTGGTCCATGGTATTGGATGCTTCAACATGTATAAATATGTATTATAACATTGCAAGGAACATAATGAAAAATCAAGCTAGTAGTACCAGTTTTGGGATCCAGGGGAAATCTTAGTGTATATGTGTTTTATGTGTTATGCTCTCGCATTGTTTATTTTCTGTGTCTTAGAATTTGTACGTAGGTAATTTCTGTACAGGCTTAAAACCTACATTGAGACCAGACATCGCCTAGGTATTTAATCTCGGGAGATGTTCATGTATACACAGATTCGAGCATAGGAAGCGAAACAACATCGTTTGGTGATTTATGAGATTTGCACAAAGTTGTCAATGGAGTTGCCGATTGATTCCAGGATGTCGTCTTCCCAGAAGTCTTCTGGTAGGGAATAGAGCCCAACCTAGATTGGAGCCACCAATAATTGTTCTTTTTCCGGGTTATAGCAAGGCTCCCACTGTAGCATGAAAAGCCCAACACTATTCCTGAAATAGGGGCCATTGTCCAGAGCTCTTCTCTTGTCCTTCAGATCTTCAAAAACCATAGTGAAGAAGCCTCTGGCTCTCAGTCGAAGCTGAATTGAAGATTTTGGTTGCCATTTTAGATGAATCCAATGGAGAAAGTTCGTTTCCTTGGGCCAAATGCCCATAAATTGCAAATGATTTTATGATCTTGCATAAACTGCCGAGATTGAGCCAGACAATTTTTGGGGATAACCACCTGAGGGTTTTTTGTTGCCTTTAGGAGGCAGTCGCCCCATAGCTTAGACTGTCATTGTGTCCCCAAAGCAGGAGAGGCCGATTGCTTGTTCTATCTGCTACCATGCAGAGTTGGAAGGGCTAGGAGCAGACTATTGGTTGTCGAGAAGGGCATATTTGAAGGAGGGGAGAGCTCCCTTCCCACAGGGGGAGCTGTCATGGATTCTATCAGTTAGTTAGAAAGGGTGATTGAGATCTGAGATAAAGATGTGTGCAGGAAGAAGATTAGATGGCTATGATTCAGAAATTTGCAAAACCTTAACATGCTAGAAAAAACCAAACAATAACCATTTCCGCAGGGGGAGCCGTCATGGATTCTATCAGTTAGTTAGAAAGGGTGATTGAGAGTTGAGATAAAGATGTGCGTAGGAAGAAGATTTCTTGGCTAGGATTCAGAAATCTGCAAAACCCTAGCATGCTAGAAAAAACCAAACAATAACTATTTTTTTTTTATTACAGTGGAATCAACAACAGGGGCAACCTCGCAACTCACATTACACGGGGCCGATTCTGACCACTACGTCTATAACCACTGGGAGCTGTGCCCGCCCCTCTATACAGCTCCAGGGTAAGTCCGTGGGATTTGAACTCGTGACCTTCAGTACAAAGCCCACCTTTCTAACGAACTTCACCGCATTGTGATTACCAACTCGCCTACCCCTTGGGGCTCAACTATTTTAAAACCAAGTTACTTTTAAAATTAAAAATTAAATAACAAAATTATACTATATTAAACTAAATCTAAATAAAATTTATAATTAAATTTAATATAATTTTAAACAAAACAATTAAATCTAAAATTAAATAAAATTGAAATTGAAATTAATTAAAAATTAAACTATACTAAAATATAATTAACTAAAAATAAAATAACAATATAATTTAAAATAACAATAAAATAGATCTTAACCAATTAAAGCTCATTTTAAATAAAACAGATAATAGAACTAAAACATAACAATAGAAATAAAATCTAAACTAAATAACTAAATCAAACCCCAAAAACAATTAAAATATAACTAAAATTATAATAATCAAACTACTAAAAATATTAGAATTACATTGGAACTAAACTAAAAGAAAATAAGATTAAACTAAAACTAAAAACAAACAAAAATAAAACTAAATTTAAAGTAAAAACTAAAATTAGAACTAAAATATAATTTATAAGCCATTATAAATCTTGCATAGACAATGCTAAACGAAACTCCTAATCTTAGTCCCGAATTTCTTAACTAATTCTTTAAAGTTAACATCTTCTTATAAATCTATCCTTGGATTAATTCCTGAGCGAAAATGTAACTTCCCTCTCAAACCCAAATCATGAGTTTAGTGTTTTAGAATTCGATACCCATGAGCTAAGACTCAAGTTTGTTTCTTTGTGACTGAAGATCCCTGCATGTACGTATTTGATACCCTTTTACGAACGAGCTTCCTTTTGTCAAAAATAAAATATATTCCACTATCTCATGCTAAATTTCCTCATTTTTTTCTGCAATTTAGTGGTATCTGGTTGATAATGTCATAGACAATGGAGCCATAGAAAACGAAAATCAAAGAAAAGAAAATCAAAATCACATGAAATAAGGAAAATCAAAGCCACACGAGGCCACATTAATAGAATTTCTATGGAGAGCCATATAACTTCACAGAAATTAAGGGGAGGAGTTGAGAACTCAACAATATTGACATACATTCTAGTGTATGATATTACTCGTTAGAATTAACACGAAAAGGGAAAGACTTACTTTCTCGTGGTCACATGAAAAAGGAAATATTTTGTGTTTGCTGAAATAAGGGCTCAACTAAGCCACGAGATGCTCACTCCTATGAAAGGATACTTTCAAAAATGCATTTAATTAAACTACATGCAAAATGAAATCTACTTTAATATGTAGAAAACAAAAATAAATCTAATCTATCTTAATCGATAGAAGGAAAAATCCTAATCTCAATCAAGAGCAAGGCATAAAAAGAACCACAGTTGAATCTAAGATTAATATTAAGCTAACAAATCATAGAAATATTTCATATGATTTTCATATATTGGAGCAACTATGTATATAAGGTTATTCAATAAATAGTTATTAAATCTTTTCATGCATATATTTAGATCCAAATAACATTGGTTGAATTCAAGAAAGAAAAGTACTTGTTATATTACAGAAATAGCTCATATAACATAATGATAATTGAAACAAAGAACAACATACGTTTAGGTTGATAAAAAATTACCAACTAACACATACAAGTATACTTGAATTTTACATTCAATTCAAATTTAACTCTACCCAACTATGCAAAGATAACTTTACAACAATTTTCACTAAACATAAATTATCGTGGTTTTAACAATAATGCTAAATTAATAACCACACCTATTTGGAATATAACATAAATCAATTTGAATGAAATCTTTATATAATACTCACCAGTGAACAATAGTGTTCATATGGATTACAAAACAATAGCTTTTTCTCTGGTTCAATCCAACCAATCCCTAATCTTTTTCAAGAATTCTCCTATGCAATAGTGCTTAGTCTCCTCATATTTATAAAATTGGATCACCTTCAAGTTTGTATTCATGTTCTTTTTATAATCCTTTGAAAGTTTGATTTTACTTCCTTGATCTTTGGCTTCAAATCTTGCCTTATGTACTTGCAATCCAAACAATAACTATTCTTAAAATCATTTTAATTTTAAAAATAAAAACTAAATAAAAAATATAACTATATTAAACTAAATCTAAAAAAGACTTTTCATATAAAATATAAATAATATATAATAATGACAATTAAATCTAATACAAATGTAAACAAAACAATAAAATCCAAAAATTAAACAAAATTGAAAGTCAAATTAATTAAAAATTAACTATACAAAAATATAATTAACTAAAATAAACATAAAATAATATAATTTAAAATATATATTAACGAATTAAAGCTAATTTTAAATAAAACTAAATAAATCCAATGCTAAAAACATAATAATAGAAATAAAATTTAATCTAAAGGACGAAATCAAACCCCCAAAAAATATAAATATAAATAAAATAAAATAAATAAAATAAAAATAAAAATAAAAATAAAAATAAAATAAAAAACGAAAATTAGAATTAAAAATATAATTTATAAGCCGTTATAATTCGTGCATAGACAACGTAAGAGGAAGCTCCCAAACTTAGTCCTGAATCCCTTAACTGATTGCTTTAGAGTTAACTTCTTCTTTGTTTAACGCTGAAATCGATTTATAAATATATCCTTGGTTTAATTCCTGAGAGAAAATGCAACTTTTAGTGTTATGCAAAATTTACGATTCCGGATAAAATTAATTTCCCTAGACCTAGTGGACTAGTCTAGAACAATAAAAGGCAAAGAATATAGATTTTTCCTCAGATAAATTGAAAAATAGGAAAGAAGCCTACTTGGAATCCGTCACAAGCTTTACTTTCCTCCTTGCTTGTAAACTCCAATCGTAGCTCTGATTGCTATCATTAGAACCTGCACATACAACTAAAAAAAGCCAAGGATCCACAACATCTATGTAGCATAATGGAATTACTCTATTCAATGAATAAAGAAGGCATTGAAATATATGAATGTAATTGTAACACAACACTTATAGGAAAACAACATACTCTTTGTATTAATAGAAATAGGATAAAGATTACAACCAAGAATAGTAGTTGATGTTGTAGAGATCTCCCCAAGTTTACTTGTCCTTCCTTGTCACAAAGCACACCTCAATTTCACCCTAATGCATGAAGTTGATACCTCCTTTAGATTCAAGATAGTAGCATAAGGGCATGATCAGTTTCCAAAAGCCAACCCTCATGCCATGGATGACAATAAATTTATAGGAGAGGGATGGTAGTTTAGGATTTACCATAATGAGCTTGAGATCCACTTATGATGGGAGGATGTTCTCAAGGGATAAGAGATGAAGTATTCAAGGTAGGATCAAACAAGAATCGAGCTTCTTATCCAAGGTAAATGGTTAAAACAATTGATGGAAGCTTCTAGAAGGGGATGCTTTGGAAATAATTTTAATTTTCCTAAATTTCTAGAATTAGCGCACCCTAAGCAAGGAGTAACTAATGCTGATTAGCGCTGGTGCATAAGGGAGAAACTAGCATTGAACGCATGTGGCTAAAGGGGTAGGGTGCATTGGGGCTAAAAACATTGATTTGGATCAGTTAACCCCAAAAAATCAGAATTTTTGGAAAGGTCATGCTTAGGGATTTTTGTAGGGATGATGACAACATGTTCATGGATGTTGATTGATCCAGTTTGCAGGCCTATTGACGAGATGTGAAAAAGTGGCCTCTAACGGATTCCCCCCTAGAGCACACACTCTGAGACGATAGCTGATGAGTGAAGTGCTTTACCTTGTGACAATTCTGAGTCAAGAACAACTGTTCGGGATCATCATCTGTTGCAATACATTTTCATCATGATATCTTTGCTAAGGGAGGCATACCCATGCTCAACACATAAGATAACATTACATGTATAGTGATCAAGAAGTCACATCCACTGATGACAAAGTGTGGACCCATGAATGGATGAACGTCTGTATGATCATAGCCATCATACTTTGTAATATTGTATTAATCCTGAAAGCACATCCAAGATGGATGGAACTAGATTCAGGGTCTTTAATCTTATTAACTTGATCGTGAAATGTACGAGTCTAACTATGCAAATAAATGAGCTGGAGTCGAACATGGTAGAAACCATATGATTACTGGCCAATGATGTAAGCTATCAAAAGACATGAGAGAAACCACTGATGATGTTAATGACTCTCAAGGTACTGCAGTACAATACATACGGTGCAAATAGATGAGTTGAAGTTAAACACCACACATAATATTTTGGTCGAAGGCCAATGATGAAGACCTGTCACCGAGAGCAAAGAAAATCACCATTGATGTATGAAAGACCCAAAGTACCAAAAGGAGTTTCTAAGTCAACTTCCTCGATGATAAGTTGATGTCAACAGGAAGCTACCCATCACAGGAGGGCTTTGATGTATCCCCCATCAAGACATGAAACTGTTATCAAGGTTTGAGACAAAATGATTCTAATGTGGAACTGGTTTAGGAATGGCATACATGAATGTAGGCTTTGGAGTATTGTAGCAGATATAAAATGAAGGACATATCTTGAACATATTGATGACACTTTATGGAGTTGGCAATGTTGACCCAAAACTGAATATGGAGGCTTGGACATGGTGTGATGAACGAAAAAGACAAGCAGATTTCCCAACCCAACAATGACGAAGATGAAGTGAAAGAGTGTCATTTTCAAGAGCGTCTCACTGCCATTAATAGGTAGAGTACCCTATTTTCCCAATTTCCCCAACCATTCTTGGTCAGTACCTCTTTATTTTTTAACAAGCTTGAGGAGGATAACATATGCTTGACCTGTAAGTTCATCCTTTGGATGAATCCCTTTGAGTATTTTTAATGAACCTTAGGAAGGAGTGGTTCGGTCCCATCATGTTTGACGAGTCCATCACTGTTTGATGCTTTTACAAGTCCAACAAAGGTCTAATACGACTCTTTTTTCATGTTTAGAGATTTTGAAAAAGAGGTGAAAAAGAGAAATCCAAAGGTTCATTTTCATTAATATCCTCTTAAGTCTGAAAATGAAAAAAATGATACCGAGGAGAACCTCTTAGCCATATTCGACTAAGGTATTCCTTTTTCATAATAGTCTATCTCAGTGTGGAAAAATGGTTAAACTTATACTGAGTAGGCATCTTTTCATTTACTTTAACGAGGACTCTCGGATGTTCCTTTTTCATGATATAGAGCCCTAAAAAAATAATAAAAGTACGATCTTTGGTCAAAATGATTTTTTTCGATTCAAACTTCATTAAATCCATCAAACAATTATTAAACTACACAAAATATCACCAAAAAATTAAAATAAGTCATATTTAGGCCAAAATAATAAATTATTAATTAAATAAGAATGAAAATGACCATAAATAGGCAAAAGTAATTTCATTTTTACCATTTTGCATTTTACCTCTTGGTGAGTGAGCTTTGAGTGCATTTTGCCCACGATATTCAACAATTGATTGCGTCCAATATGGTGGATCATTTCGAGTGCTGTCACTTCTAGGTAGGAGATCTCACCTTCCTCTTTCTTTTTACGGTTTTGATTTTTCATTTCATGCATATTTTTTCAAGTTGTGGGTGATCTAGGGCTTTAATTTTGCGCCCTAGATCCAATGCGCCCCAACAATGTAAAATGGTGCACTGGGCCAACAAAATTTGAGTAGTGGAGGGTGTTGCAATGCATTGTCTCCCTTTGGTAGGCTGTAATGGGCACATTTCAAAAAAATGTTTTGCTCTTTTTACTCAAATTCCTCTCAGTTTTTGCATGGGATTCACTTTAATGGATTTTCTTGTCATGTTTAAGGTATCCATTGGAATGAAATGGCTTTAATTTGGCGAGAAAGAGAACATGATTCAAAGACATGGATGTTTCCAATGATTCAAAAACCATCCTCACATTGAGAAACTATGGGCTTCTCAAGTTATTTTGGCTTTTTGAGATGAGACAACAAATGTAACTATTGGAGTACCTTGTCAGGGCATGGGATGCACAAGCATAGGATTTCAGGATTAGAGCACATATGCTCCGCATATAGGTGGAAGACATCTATTTTTTGACAGGTTTATCGAGGAGAGGCGCTCCTATCTTTTTATCTGGTTCGATAAGAGGTGTAGAGACTATCAAAGACTATATCACTACACACTATATACCTCGATCCCAACCAATCGAAGATGGGAAAATCGAGATAAAGGATATGGTCCATTTTCCTTTGAGGACAATCTTGTTTATCATTTCTAGATTGGCTGACAACACTACCTTGATTGTGGCTAATAGGTCCCAAATGAAGTATGCTTTAGAGCACATAGAGCCAACAATATTTAATTGGAGAGATGGAGTACTAGAAAATATGAAGGAACAACTCACCAAGGTGAAGGATGGACAATTGAAAAAATTCAAGTATGGTTCCATTTTTATCTCATTTTCCTTTGAACAGATTCCATTACTCTGAACACAACATATCTCACTCAAGGTTCTGATCCTAGAATCCCATGGATGCGGTGATGGGTGGATCTCATGTCCAAACATGCAGGTCCATTGTCCATGAGTTTCACGTCAATCTTCTTCTGATGGCTACACATGTAGCTAATTATTATTGAATACTATCCATATGTTGGGATGGATTTCTGCGGGGATCCAAAGCTCTTGCTTCTTGATGGCGAGTGAGGGGGTGCCATAAGTAAAACAAAATTATTTTGATCATTTTTATTTTTATTTTTTAGTTTTACAATTTTTTTTATTTCCTATGTATCCGAGACTAACTATTGATTTTCACATGTAGACGTTGGACCCATTCGACCAGTGGGTTCATCTTATCTTCACTGTGCTAGAGACCCACAACATGGACGAGTTGGAGTACAGGTTGTTGCAGGGGGATGAGGGGTATTGCAGGATCTCAATGTGGCTGAGACTCTTGCATAGGTTGAGCAACACACGGAGGGATTGACCCAGGGCATAGTTGAGACTAGGTTCGATCAAATCCCTATAAGACTGCAACATAGTTCGTGCAGTTGTTTGTTATCATGAGCATAACCAAGATTAATTTACTAGGAGGCTATATAGCTGTACTTTGACTACAAGTATATTTTTGATATGAAAGGCAATGTGACCATATGTATCTTGAGCACAAGTTTTTGTAAAACCAAACTTATATATATTATATATATATATATATATATATATATATATTATATATATATATATATAATATATATATATTATATATATATATATATATATATATATATATAGATATATATATATATATATATATATATATATATATATATATTATATATATCAATGTTTTTTATGCGTTCTATTATCTTGTTCAATGTATGTGATGTGAATTGAATTGAATTTACATATTTCACAAATGTTTGTCTAAAACATGATTTGTCAGTGCTTCTCTCAATGCATTTGTCAATGTATTTAGACTTCTAGGAATGTGTTGATATTGGATATAATCAAAATGCATTTCCAAAAGGTGAACCCTTAAGAACATATGAATCATAGTTGGATTTCTAACTGAATAGACATTATCTAACTGTATTACTACAAGTTGTGAGTAAAGTCTGATAACTATATGATGGATACCATGATAAATAGAATCAGACAATAGTTTGATCACTATGTTATACTTAGTGATATTATTGGCAGAGTGAGTGATACAAATCCCTTATAAACTCACTAACTCACCACTTGGAGCATATATAGCCCATGCTATAGAGGAAAGGTTATGAGTGCTATGACTAGTGCCATCAACATAACCAACATATGGTTGAAGGGATGCCGACATCTGCAAACCAAAGGTAAACAAAATTAACAAAAAATGTAGGAAACTCTGAAGGGAATACACTACAAACACATACACACCTATATACAACATGTACAAAGTGAGTTATGAAAAAATAACTTAAGCATAATATTTCTTGAGGTATAACCCATTTCTAAGCTACGTCAATGAAACTCCATCGAAATCAACAAGCTCATAGGCCCCTTTAGCTAGAACACAATTAAAAATCTATGGGCCTAGCCACATTGGCTCAAACTTTCTAGCCCCTAACTTATTAGACTCTTGATCATACAATAGGATAAGGTCACCTTTCGAGAAGGCATGAGGCTTGAAATCCTTATCGTATTGGGTCTTAATGCATTTCTTATGGGCCTAATTATCCATCGTGACATCATGCTAGGTTTCATCTAAGCGTGTTAAATGCAAGAGAAACTCTTCTTCTGTAGAAGTGGCAGGGAGGAGTTTGAAAACAAGGTTTAGAGATGGAATTTCGCACTCAATGGGAAGGATTTCTTCCAAACCATACACCAATTGAAATGACGTGAATCCAGTAGCAGTCCGAACATAGGTTTGATATGACTACAAGACTACATAAGGGATAAGATTCTAATTTGATTTGTGGATTCCTATCATGCACTGAAGCATTGTTTTAAATTTTTTTTTGCTTCCTTCAACCACCCATTCGCTTGAGGGTAGTACGGAGTTGAGATTTCATGGTGGAGGTCTGACTTGGTAGTGAGTTCAGACATCTTGTGATTACATAAATGTTTCACATGGTATGTAACTCTAGCCTGTGTTACACCAAACCTTGCAATGAAATGATTGAAGAGAAAAAGAGCAATTGTTTAGTCGGTGTTATTATATGTGGGCATCGCCTTGACCCACTTGGTAAAATAGTCTACTACCACAATGATGTAGCCATGCCCCTCTGTCGAGTGAGAGTTACATGTCATAAATTCAATGCCCCATTTCGAAAAATGTCCAACGACGATAGCAGGGTATAAAGGAGCTGGTGGAGCACGAGTTTTACGATTGTATGTCTCGTAAGCATACATTTTTGGAGATCGAGGATGTAGTTGTGAAACATAGTAGGCCAAAAGTATCCAACATGCAAAATATTCTTTGTGGTGGTGTAACTAGACATAATCCCACCATATGCCCCATCATGACATTCATTTATAGCTTTCTCGAGCTCCTCATGGGTGAGGAAACTTCGATTTTATTATTATTGATACCATGATGATAAAGGGTGTTGTCAATTATAATATAGTTTTTAGCTTGATATCAGATATGTCGCTGATCAGAGCGGGAGGTATCGGGTCATAAAGTCTGGGTCTGGAGATATATGATGATGTATCCATACCATGGGTAGATGAATCTATCAAGAACAATGACTTGTCTAGAATATAATTGTGTGATGTCATTTTTGTTTCGGCATTGGGAAGGTCGCAGATCAGTTCGATAAAGACTAAGGATTTTTTCGACTTGGATTTGATGAACTCCAAATAAAACTCCTAAAGGATGGCAATACGTTTGGAGAATACCCCCCTACAATTGTTGTGACAAGATGTATGTCACAGGGTTGCAATTAGAAACAACCATAGTCTTACGAAGTAAGATATAGTGACGGAACCTTTGGATAGCCTAGACAACCGCCGAAGCTAACTTTTCAATGTGAGTATATTTGATCTCAATATCATTTAAGTTCTGAATCAAATAATTAATAGGATGTTCATTCCCTATATCATCCTTTTGGACCAATACCATAGCGATGGTAGTAAATGTAATGACGAGGTAAACGAAGTAATCACGTTGGTAATTCGGGGATACAACAATGATGCCCAAATCATAACATGTTTCAAGGCATCACACACATTTTGGGTAGTGTCATCCCAATGGAAGGGAACTCCTTTATTTAACAGGTAAGTGAATCCTTTGGTCAATCTGACATAGTGGGAACAAATATCTGTAGAAAGTTAGCCTTCCCTTATTGAGCTAAACAAGAGAGGAAAGAGCATGCAAATCTAGGATCGCCTGAACTTTCAATGTCTCAATACGAATTACTTAATTTGATACAATGAAGCTGGGAAGTCGAATAGAGCTTACAAAAAACACACGCATATGCAAATTGAGACTAATGTTATAATGCTGACAATGTAAAAATATAGCCCTAAGATGCTTCAGATGATCAACACGAGTGAGCAGGTATGTCATCCAAATATGGTTGTACGATGTGCTTAATGTCATGGAAGGCATAATTCATTTCCCTATGAAATGTTTCCCCAACATTCTTCAATTCGAAAGGGAGATTATGATATGAAAATGTGCCCCATGGACAAATAAATGCGGTTTTATGTTGGTTTGATGGGAGAAAATTGAATTGATCATAGCCGAAAAAGCCATCCATAAACAAAAATACTTCACTACTAGTACAATTATAAAAAATATCGTCGATAAATGGGGTAGAATAATTGTCCTTAGGACAAGCACGATTAATGTCCTGGTAATCGAAACACACATGAATTGTTCCCTATTTCTTCATGACAGGACAATGTTTGACACCCAATTAGTTAGAGGTATTGGGTAGATGAGTTCAACGCATATAATTTTTTCAACTTCAACCTTAATAACAACAACATTCTTAGGATGGACCAGATGTAGTTGTTGTCGAACTACCTTAGCATCAGGATATGTTTTGATTTCATGTATAACAATGTTTGGGTCAATACCTAACATCTCTTCATAAGACCAGGCAAAAATGTCTCCAAACTCCTAGAAAAGGGATTTATAAGCCTTTATCTCATCAGGAGAGCAAGATGCACCAATATGTACATTCTCGACAGTTCTGGGTTTGATCTAAATATAGAGAAAAATAGTCTCTTCAATGTTCGAAAAATTGTTCTCAGAATTGATATCATGGATAAATACAAAATTCACAAACATATCAACGATATTGGGCCAATAAAGATCACTAAGATGATCCTCGAAGGAATCTGGCAATGAGGAATGATGGTGATGGTCATCCCATGATGCATCATATGACATCATGATATCCATGATGTTCTCATCAGTAGAAAATGTACCAGATAAGGGATCAGAGGAAGTTCAGTAATCTAAGGAATGATCAACCAAATTGATCAAAGAGGAAAGATCAGAATGTGCCACACAGGCCGAATAAATGGCTTCATAGTCGACCTCAATCGGACTGAGCGACATGCAGTCACCAAAGATGTCAATATTAGATTCATCTAGTACTATCCAAGGATTAGATGGAGTAGTACGAGAAGGTATCATGTTGACATAGGCAACCAAATTAGAGTAGTCAAGAAGGGGACTAGGAGGAGGAAGTGGAAAAGTTACCATGAGGGAAGAATCCTTAAGCTGTCCCACCCAAATGTGCTGGTACAGATGCGAGGTTTCTCCCACAAGAGGGATGCTTCTAGTAACTTGAGAATTGGTGGCAAAGAAAGTGAGTTGATCAATGGCTAGTATACCCCCCTTATGAGGGAAATCTATCATTCTAAAATATGTTGACACAAGAAGAACCATAACATAAACCCACATATGACCCAGTTTAAGGTTATAATTTAAGGTTCCGTCAATAACTTTGAATTCTACTGACACTGTCTTGCCACCTAATTCAACTTGTAATGAATTCAAAGTTCCATAAAGCTTGAAGCCTCTTCCATCAAAATCCTTTAGAATAGTTGATTAATGGTTTAATTGAGGAGAACCAATGACCTTCCACCAAGAAAGTGACATGATATAGGTTGAAGCTCTTTCATCCAAAATCTTGTGATGGATGGTATTACTTCGGAAAACAACCTGAATCATAAAGATAATTGGGTTGGAAGTCGAAGTGTATGACTCTCTTGATTAAAAACCACAAGATTAGAATCTTGACTAGCCGAGGGATTTGAATTATCGTAGCCTTTATTCCCGGTTTCCACGATAACATCATTTTTCAGCTTGGTGGAGGAAAGCATCATAACTGAGGAAGAGGAAGCGGGATCCTGAGAAACCATGTTTCTCCTAATTAGGAAAGGGATATTTAAACACAACAGATGCATCAAATGAATTAAGGAATTGATTTACTTTCGACCGATGTGGATAATCGCGAGTGAAATGCTCCTCATTAAAAATTAAGCATGGATAAAGAGGTTTCCATTTTTCATCAGAAGACTAGTTATTTTGTTTGTCTTGTGGAGGATTATATTTATTCTTTTTCCATTTTCCTTTGTCCTTGATTCCTAATTGTTGAGATTTGCCTTTTGTGGATTGAACGAAATTGATCTTAGAAGTAGAAGCTACAGGAGTAGTCAAAGAGGGGTTTTGGGTAGCCACAGTAGGAGTCAAACAAGATGGTTTAGTCACCGCCTGTAGACTAGCAAAACCAATCATTCCATAAACGACATGTGATTCTTTATCAGAATATGGGGGAATAATTTTTCCAAGTCACTGAGCATTGGGTATTTTATCATAAAGCATGATGTATTGTGTATAAATAATATACAAATATTAGGCACGAGAAATTACTTGCTCTTTGGTAAAAACTCCGCCCTTAGTGACATCTTCAGTGATAGGTGCTAATAAAGACTTAGGGGACCATTCAGTTAACAGTTGATCTGGAACAAAGGTTTTAACCAAACGACGGATATGTCACCACTCATGGATGTGATCAGAAATGTGAGTGGAATCAGATTGTTTGAAATTGGTCAAATGTCCAGTTCCAGTCTCATAGCGAATGGGTAATTGAAAAAGAGTTAAGAATGTGGTTTCTAAGGTGTTGAAATTATTGAACGAAGCTCGTGGTAGTTCAATATACTACTTTGCTGCCGTATCGGTAAGTGTGCACTGTAAAAGACACAAACATATAGAGTCATCATTTAGAGAGTTCAAAGAACAACATAAATGATAAGTAATAACATGTGTATATGGGTCTTTTCCAGCTTTCCATTGAACTTAGGGATATCATTGGGAAATTTCATAGGAATAACCAGCCTCAAAGGAGAATGACAAATGGGATCGTTTGTAAGCTGGGTTAGATTTGAAAATTCAAGAGTTTCTACAAACGACAACTTCCTATTGAAGTCTAGTGTAGGGTACCCTGGGTAATATGGGATGGCCTGAGAAACAAGTATCTGTGCCTTGGGATAGGGAGGATTTTGATAACTTGGATACACATAACCTAGCTTCCCAGCTCTGGGATAACCTTGTAAAGGTTGAAATGTTTGGGTTTGGATTTGATGACCTTGGTAAGGCATTTGAGGGATACCTTGATACATTTGCCTTGTGGGATTTTACATCATCCCAACATAAGGTTGGTTAGGTTTCGCTTGCACCATACCATATATAAGTTGAACCACTTAGATTTGAGGAATAACCTGACCAAGTAGTGGGGGTTGTAAGATACTTTGAAGAGGCTATGTAAATGGGGTTTGGGAGGCTCCAGATACCTATATAATTGGTTGTGTCAAAGATGTAGCCTACAAAGTTTGACTTACATTAGATTGAGCCTGAACAAGTTGGGGTATAATGGTATAAATAAGGATATGAGATGTAGATGGAACTGGTTGAGAGGTTTGAGCTTGATTCACAACCAAGCTAGGTTGTACGGGAAAAGTAGGTTGTCAATAATTAACAACCATTCCTGGATGTGGAGGACTTGAATGAGGATGAGCACTAACTTGCAATTTTTGATGAGGATACGGGAATATTTCGACAATAGGTGGCCTCCCTATTGGAAGAGGAGGGGAATATGGAGGCAAATTCCCCACAAGAGGAGGGTTCCCAATAAGAGGTGGATTAGGTTGTTGTAGGTGTCCATACCCACTGACATAAGGACCAGACTAGTACTCAATTATAGGTTGAGATGGAGGAGAAAGAGAAGGCTATGTAGCACTCATCAAAGAAGTACTAGATAGGATTCCAAAAGAGGATGACATGGGAGACGTCCATGGATTGGACACTGTGTGAGAAAAGGTACCAAATAATGATTGGTAACCAGGTGGGATAGATGGGACACCATATAATGTGTATGCAGCTACAACATGGGTTGTATTGGCCATAGTGGTATATGTGTAGGTTTTAACCCCGCACAGAAATTACCTGCATACAAATTCTAAAATAGAAAATAAACAAAGGTGAGAGCATAACACATAAAACAAATATATACAAATATTTTCTCCTGGATCCCAAAACCGGGACTACCAAATTGATTTTTCATTATGTTCCTTTCAATGCTACAACACATATATATACATTCCAAAGCATCCAATACAATGGACCAAAAACCATCGTGCCCAAAATCATGTGCAAAAACCTTACACAAAACCATAGGTAGGTCTGCCCACCTAATATAGGGTCCGTTTTTTTTTTTTCCCGGGGGCGTGCCCTGGACCTTGTAGAGGGGGGTTAACTGCCCCCCTCAAACCCATTATGACCCCCCCACTACACAATTAGCACAACAAAGGGGGGGCTCCACCCCCCCTATAACCCCCTGGTTAACTAGGTCGGCTAGTTGTGGAAAGAATATAACACAACCCAACATTCTCCCACTTGTTGTTTTCTTTCCATAGGGGGCCATAGGAGAGCTTAGTCATTTATCCACCCCTGCAATGCCTATTGTTTCTTTACATCAAGGGAAATTCTCAGAGCTCACAAATTTTTTCAATGCATTTGCAGTATTCTTAAAAGTGTCCACCTTTACTAGCAACACCTTTTTGTCTTCTATCATATCCCTCACAAAGTGATATTGAAAATTAATGTGCTTTGCCTTTGAATGATAAGCAGGGTTCTTTTCCAAGAAAATTTCACTTTTACTGCCACAGCCTATCCTTATAGCTCCCTATACTAACCCCATACTTGAACACAATCTCTGCAACCAAACTGATTCCTTGCTTGCATGAGTGGCTGCCATGTATTCTGCCTCTGTAGTTGATCGTGCCACTACAGATTGTTTGTTACTAATCCAACTAACTGCACCTCTAAATAGGTTAAAAACATGCCCACTTGTAGATATTCTTTGATCTATATCTCCAGCCCAGTCTGCATCAACAAAGCCACAAATATCCAACACTCTGTCCAAACCTGGTCTTCCTTGGTAGCACAAACCATAATCACTAGTGCCACACAAATACCTGAAAACCCGCTTCAATGTTGTCCAGTGCTACTTCCCCAGTTTTGACATAAACCTCCTCAATACTCCCACTGCATGTGCAACGTTTGGTCTAGTACAGGCCATCACATACATCAGGCTACCGATTGCACTTGCATATGGAACACGGGACATGTCCTCTTCCTCATCTTGTGTCTTGGGACACTGTTTAGTAGATAAATTCACACCTACAGGAATAGGAACATTCACTGGTTTACTATCATGCATATTAAACCTTTGCAATATTGTCTCGACATACTTCCATTGGTTTGATCAGAGCTTTGTCTTTTCCCAATCTCTTTTAATTTCCATGCTCAAAATATAGTTTACAACACCAAGATCTTTCATGTCGAATTTGGAGGACAATTGGGTCTTCAAATCTTAGATAATTTCTTTGTCATTTCCAATCAGCAACATATCATCCACATATAAGACCAGATAAATAACATGGTCACCAATTAATTTCAAATGCACACAGTGATCTTCTATGCGTCTAGTGAAGCCAAGTCCTCGTATAAATGTATCAAATTTATGATACCACATCCTTGGTGACTGTTTTAACTCATATAGAGACTTTCTTAACTTGCATACTAGTTCTTTTTTACCCTTCACCACAAAGCCTTCAGGTTGATCTCCTCTTCTAGGTCCTCGTGAAGAAATTATGTCTTCACATCCATCTGTTCTACCTCAAAATCAAAAGCAGCAACAACAGATAAAAGTAATCTAATAGAAGATACCTTGGCAACAAGAGAAACATAATCACCAAAATAAATTTCTATCACCTGGGAATAACCTTTTTCTACCAACCGAGCTTTGTATTTCTCCACCTTTCCTTCTGCATTTGTCTTCTTCTTGAACACCCATTTGCTGCCAATGGGTTTCCTTCCAGCTGACAACTCCACTAGATCCCAAGCCTCATTTTTATACAATGATGCCATTTCATCAACCATGGCCTCTTTCCAGAGTTTTCCATTCTCTGAATCTACTACTTCCTTCATAGTTCTGGGATCATCATCAGTAATAGATAAAGAAAAATTTGAATAGAACGCAGATGGACTATACCTTTCTGGTTTCCTTCTTTCTCGAACTAATCTTCTAACAACCGAAGTTTGTGGATGTTCATCTTCTGATTCCTCTTCTATTGTAGAGTCTGATTCATCCTCCTTTAGCTCAAACTCTATATTCTCAAGTTCCTTTGGTTGGACTTCATGTTAAATAACACATTTCACCTCTTTGAACACCACATCTTGGCTGTACACAACCTTCCTTGTTACTGGGTTCCAAATCTTATAGCCTTTTAAACCATCCTTGTACCCAATAAAGATTCACTTTTCAGATTTACTATCCAACTCTATTCTTTTCTCGTTTGGAACATGTACATATGCATCACATCTAAATACCCTCATATGTGAAAGAGAGGGTTTCTTACAAGTCCATACCTCTTGTGGAGTCTTATCCTCCAACACTGATGAAGGTGATCTATTGACCAGGTAACACGTTGTCTCCACCGCCTCTGCCTAGAATTCCTGTCCTAACCTGACACCACTGAGCATGCTTCTTGCCCTTTCCATCAATATATTTTTCATTCTTTCTGAAACTCCATTTCTCTCAGGTGTGTATGGAGTAGTCTTCTACTGTGCTATACCACACTTCTTACAGAATTCTTCAAATTCCTTCTTGCAAAACTCTCCATCGTTATTTGTCCTTAGCACCTTTAATTTCTTCTCTGTCCTGTTTTCCACTAGAGCCTTAAATTCTTTAAACCTATCAAATACTTCAGATTTATTCTTAAGGAAATATATCCATGTATTACTTGATAAGTCATCTATAAATGATACATAGTACACAGACTTTCCCAGTGATGGAACCTTCACAGGTCTAAACACATCACTGTGCATAAGCTCTAATATCTTTTTTTCCCTCCTACCAATAGAGGGGAAAATCACTGGATTCTTCTTACCATATACACAATTTTCATAGAAATCAAAACCAGAGAGCTATTAGTCATACCTTCTACCATGAAGTATTCGAAGGCCCTTCTCTCCAATATGTCCAAGCCTTTGATGCCATAACATGGTCTTTTCTCTAGAGACCACTAGATTTTCTGCTCCACTTTCAGGAACCACAGAAATATTGCACCCTTGAACAATAGTGTTACATTGTAGCTTGTACAGAGTTCCAATCCAAACTCCCCGCATCAATACCAGTGCTCCCCAAACCATCTTGCAGGTATCCTTCTCGAACACTGCTTTTACACCTGCATCACCAACTTGCTTACAGAAATTATATTTCTGGCCAATGCAGGAATATGCAGAACACCAAAAAGTTTTCTAATCCTTCCACCTTGAAAAGTCAACTTAAATTTTCCGTGACCAATGATTTTATCCTTCCTGTCATCCCCCAAGAAGACATCACCACCATCATATATCTCATACTCGCAGAACCACTCTCTATGGGGAGTGAGGTGAATGGATGCACCTAAGTCAATCAACCATGCCTCATGATCTACATGTGTAATTGAAGAAGCCAAGTACACATCCCCACCATCATCTGAGGTGGTGTTTGTAGGTTTTAATCCTGTACAGAAATTTCCTGCATACGAAATCTAAGAACAAAAAATAAACAATGTGAGAGCATAACACATAAAACACATATACATAGAGATTTTCCCTTGCATCCCAAAACTAGGACTACCAACTTGATTTTTCATTATATTCTTTTCAATGTTACAATAAATATTTATACATGCTGAAGCATCCAATACCATGGACCAAAAACCATTGCGCCCAAAACCATGCACAAAACCATAGGTAGGTCCGCCCACCTAATATAGGGTCCAATTTTTTTTTCCCAAAGCGCTCCCCAGACCCTAGAGAGGGGGGATACCTATCCCCTTCAAACCCCCTGTGACCTCCCCCATTGTACAATTGGTGCAAGGAAGGGGGGGCTCCGCCCCCCCTCTAACCCCCCGGTTGACTAGGGAGGCTAGTCGTGTAAAGAATATAAAACAACCCAACATTCTCCCACTTGTTGTTTTCTTTCCATAGGGGACCACATGAGATATTAGTCATTTATCCACCCCTGCAACACCCATTGTTTCTCTACACCAATAGAACTTCTCAGAGCTCACAGATTTTGTCAATCCATATGTAGTATTCTTCAAAGTGTCCACCTTTACCAACAACATCTTTTTGTCTTCTATCATATCCCTCACAAAGTGATATTGAACATCAATGTGCTTTGCCTTTGAATGATAAGCATGGTTCTTTGCCAAGAAAATTGCACTTTGGCTATCACAGTATATCCTTATAACTCGATATACTAACCCCATACTTGAACACAATCTCTGCAACCAGAATTATTCCTTGCTTGCATGAGTGGCTATCATGTATTTTGCCTTTGTAGTTGATAGTGCTATTACATATTGTTTCTTACTCATCCAACTGACTGCACCTCCAAACAAGTTAAATGCATACCCATTTGTAGATCTTCTCTGATCCAGATCTCCAACCCAATTTGCATCAACAAAGCCACATATATCCATTATTTTGTCCAATCCCGGTCTTCCTTGGTAGCACAAACCATAATCACTAGTGCCACGCAAATACCTGAGAACCCGCTTCACTATTGTCCAGTGCTCCTTCCATGGTTTTGACATAAACCTGCTCAATACTCCCATTGCATGTGCAATTTCTGGTCTAGTATAGATCATTGCATATTGATGAGCGCTAGTATTGCAGCAAGGATGCTGCAACTCCTGGGTTACTAGCTTCACTTATCAACCTGGGGTTCGTACAAACTTGGAGGTGACAGTGCTATATGCACAAGTAAAACTGATGGTCCTACCTGTTTTCACTGTTCAGCTGGCGAGAGACCACTAAGGTTCCAAGATAGACTTCTATGGAGTCATAAGAAGCTTGATTCTTTGATGGAAGAAAGGCAAGTCTACTTCTAAGGGAGTTACTCAACTGCAATAATGAAGAAGGTCGACATGTAATGCTAAATCACACCATTCCTATTTAACCATTTGAGAAGCTATTCTAGGCAGAAATGCTAAATCGACATGAAACAAATGCTACTATCTAAGTTGTAGAAGTGAGAAGCGTCAAACAACACTAATGTGCAAGTAAAGAGACTAAACTAAATCTGTTTTTTCTTTTTTTGGTATTTTTATGCAAAATCAAGTATGCAAACTAATTGTTTTTGTGTATGTGGCAGGTGAATTAAGGGTGTTTGAGGATGGCTGGAATGGTTATGAAATGGTTGGGTGGTGTGGAGGACCCCTGGGAGGCTTCTGGTGACCTCCTAGAGGTTTTCCATCAATTTAGTCTCAAAACATGCCTTTTTAGGAAAACCTACAGGATGTACTAGAAACCTACAGGATGTAGTCGAGAGCTAGGTGGGAGGTATTGGAGGTGATGGGAGGTTTAGGAAAGGTGTGTTATGGGTGGAATGGAGTGGAAGAAGGTCTAGGATTTCTCAAGAGTCAACATCCAAGATAATAGATGGCTAAATTCACTCAATGTTCTTGGGAGAATTTCTATGAAAAATGATGGAAAACTAATGAAGGTGATGGTGAAAACAAGGGATGGCTAAGGTGGATGAAAGGTGGTTGTTGGCTATGAAGTCTTAGTCTCCTCCTGAAGCATCTGCTCTGCATAAAACATGTGTGTCTTCAAAAAACCTATGCAGCAAGATACATTTTCATAATCTAGAAAAGCAGAATTAATGAATCAACTGCCTATACTATGCATGAAGAAAGTTGCTGAAAGGAATGAAAGCATGAGTGATATCTACTGTAGAAATGGAGATGAAAAATATGACAATGAAATCTACCTTGCAAAATTAACCAAATACTAAAGTAAAGACATCAAACTCCAAAGCTCATAAAAGAACTAGAAATCTGTGTTTTTGGGGCTACTTAAGGGTCCCTTCCTCAAGTCATGGTCCCAAAGGGAGGGAATGAGGCTGAGACACCTGATAAAAACCTTGTGGTGATCCTTTTTCTCCTTGCTAAGCTGCTAATTGAGTTAAGGCACAAATGGAAGCAAACTATTAAACAACCAATCTAATCTACACTACATGAAATGGAGAGGCATCTAAAAAGAAAATTAGCAATGAAGCTATGAATCTACACTAAACATACATGTACAATAAAGAGGAGCCTTGGTTACTAGGGTTCAGCCCTAACCCAAGAGCTTCAGCCCTTTGAGTTAACTCAGTGCTGGCTCAAAACAAATCTCATTCTTATTACCAAAATAACAAATTACAATAATAGAACTTTCACAAGTCTTGTATCTCGAAAATAGATTAGAGTTTTACAATCAAAATTTGAATCCTACTAATTTCCTAGGCCTCTCTACTTATACATATGATGTCCCCAACGACTTCCTTAAAATTAGGGAGGCTCGGCTCCCAAACTCGAGATAAACTGGTGCTTTGTCTCTCACTTGCTCGGTTGCCTTCTAGTCCTCGTGATTTGGTTGTTTTCACTCCGATCTGATGCGATGAATGGAGGAATATTTGAATGGAGGAGTAGTAAATTAGGAGGATTTACCTCCTACAATCCCTCTCCCTTTTCCCATTTGAGTTTTGACCTTAGTCTTTGCCAAAATTCCTTGATTTTCTCCTTTAATCCTGCATTCAATGCATATTAGTTCACAAAGCATAATATCCAACTCTAACTCACCTCATAAACAAAATATAATAAAAAACATGTAATAATTTATGATAAAAGTTGGTTTGAATAAGCTAGGAGGTGAACTAAGGCCCATATAATTACCCAATGATGAGGCTCATCATCACCCCCCTATTGAATGTGTTGCTCATCCTCTGAGCAACTTAATCAATATCCATATCCTTCATGGCTCTAGTGGCCTCTCTGACATCCCATGCCTCTACTATGGTCTCCTCTTCTTGTTCATAGAAGCCTTATTTCTTTTCTAACTCCTCCCCTTTCCTCTTTTCTCCCTTCTACCATCCCTAAGAGTAGTGGTGGACTGAGTTTTAGGCCAATCCAATTGACCTTCAATCTTTGCATAGATTGCTTATACATAGGTGTTCTGTTGAGTGCCTCTCTCAACCTTTGTGGAGAGTGTTACTCTCTTATCTTTAAGCTGTATGGAAGTGTGTTCCATCTCCTCAGGAAAACATGTATACTATAATCTCCTAGAAACTTGAACATGTCCTCAAAATGTTAAATTTCTTTCTCTTGGGTAACAAGATATCTAGGTGCCAGGTGAGGATCATTTGCAATCAAATTATGGGTACTGATGAGGGCCATGGGATTTGATTGTTTAGATCTGATCAGAAGAGGTTCAGTTTTCTCTCTTTCCAATATTCTTTTCATCTTTGCATCCCTTGACTCCTCATGGTTCATCCATGATGCCAAATATATTAATTGTAGATCTCCTAGATTGGCATTAGGGTCCCATACATTCATGTCTGTGAGGGCCATGTTGTGCAAATAAAACTCAGCCATTTTGGTCCTATCTTCTAGTGTACTTTGATCACAAAGATCAATAAACTGCCTGTAGTCTTGAAATGTCATGGTGCCTCTCTGTGCTACGGTCTTAATCTGAAACTGTAGCCATTATTCTTTGAGGTAGAGAGCATAGGATTTAGCTGGCATCCTACACTGGATTGCTTCCAAAGAGATACTGGCCATACATGCCAATTGATTCTCTCTTTCTTGCAGCTGTCCCCTCAACCATGCATTTTCTGTCTCTAGTTGATTTCTCATTATAGCTTCTCTGTCCCTCAAGCCACTTAGCTCTCTGCCCACTCCTTGAGTTTCTCTTCCATTTTCCCAATGTATTCCACCCCCTTTGATTTGGAAATCTACATCCATTGGTGAGTTTTGGCCCTCTCCTTCTCAAGCTCAAAGAACAATAGGATGGCAAATTTTTGAGGTATGACCCTGCCTCCTTCAATAAACCGGTAATAGGAGTCCAAGTTAAGTTGGGGGATGGGTTCTTTTGTCTCTGGATCCTCTTCTTTAGTTTTTTGTTTCTCCCCTACCTTCCTTTCCAAATTTCCGTGCCTCTTGTAGATTCAACAGTTTATCATGTAGGACTGTTTTTTCTTCCTATAGATTTTGCTGTGTATCTTGTAGGATTGTTTTTCCCTTGGAGGAAGTTGATCTAGTAGTAGGCCATCTCACATAGGTGATAGAGGAAGGCATTTTCTCTTTTTGTGCAGGGGAGTCTTCAATCACAATAGGAATTTGGTTGACGTTTGGGGTTTCACCTGTCTTATTCTTGTGCTTTTTTTGGTCCTAAAATATAATGGGGTCTGCCTCTTCCTTTTTCCTTTTTACTTGATTCGGGTGCTAAGAGCAGTGAGGGCAGCTGCTGCCTCTCTCTAAGTGGCTTCTGGAGACACCCTAGGTGACTCCTCCTTGTTTTCTGTCCCCTCTTTTCCATTTCCTTCTTGCTCTATGTCCTTCATGTCTTCTTCTTCTTGTAGATTTTCATCATCTCTATTAGTTTCCTCCTTAACATCCTCCTCTGTTTCTTCATCATCCTTCTTCTCTTCTCCCTCTTCTTCTTCATCTTCATTAGGTTCCTCTGTGTCATCTCCTTCTTCATCCATCTCATCCTCATCTCCTTCTGTATCTTCTTCTTCCTGTTTTACTTCCTCTTCACTTACAGTAGGACTAACATCATAAGTGAAAGCTTTGATGTCATCTTATGTTGGCATGTCTCTGAAAACTGTCCATGTTACAGGAGTTTTGAGGTTCTGGAGGGTATCTTCTATAAGGATCCTAATTAACCCATGGTGAGCTAACTTTTGGGAATTTCCCTCCTTCACTTTGATGCTTGAGTCTATGAGTGATTGAAGCAGGAAGTATGGTATGTTAAGCCTTTGGTGAGGGGGTGTTTCTGCTCCAAATCTCAATTCTTCAAGGATCCTAAAATGATAGCCATAGACCACACTATACCTACCCTCACATGAAATGTATTTGATCAGTTGGTAGCTTACCTCATTCCATGGATATGGCAGACTTTCCCTCCTTACTCCATTTTTGTCCTCATTGGGTTCCTCACCTTCCAAAACGTATTTTCTTTTGGCAACCTGGCTATCTCCTTTGTCTTCTTTCCTCCATGGTATTCCTAGGGAAAGTGTGGTGACTCTGTTGATAGATCAGGGGTGAGATCTATAGAGAGGCCCCTTATTACAACAGTGGCATGTATTCCGGTGAGTGAAGTGAGGGAGACATCAAATTATTGAGCCACCTCATCATCATACCCTTTGAATTTTTTGAAAAACCCCATCCAAATATGTCTTGTGAAGATTTCAAGCACTTGGGGGTGTTTTTGGATTCTCACAGTGATAGTGGGCTCCCTCCTATTAAAATCTCTTGTCATCTTGTAGGTGAAGTTTAAGGAGATGAGAGGGTTGAAACAATTTTCAAATGCAGAACCAAAACAGAAATGACTAGGTATGTAATTCCCTTACACAATTGCTAAATTCACTCAAACTTAGAGGATTTTTGGCTCAATTACTTGTAAAGAGGGATGTAATTACATAGCCTACCTCTTTATATTGTTTGCAACAGCCAACTCCTATGATATCCCTTCTGAACTCTTCTCTGCCAATCCTGTAGATTGTCTCTGTGTATCCTGTAGGAATTCCTGTGCATGATCCTGTAGGAATTCCTGTGCAATCCTATAGGAATTCTTGTGTAGTGAAATGATGGATTTTTGCTTCCGGTGGGTTGCCTGGGTATGAGAGTGACCTGAGTGAGTGAGTTTTGAGGAAGTGAAATGCATGAATGCATGGGGACGATGTTTTATTTCCTCTTATGGTGATTCAGTGTGAGGTGGTGTGCTAGTAGCAAAGGTACATTTCCATTTTTGGACCATTGGTCCCCACTACACCTCATCATTCCCCACTCCTCGTAATCATCTCCCACCTTATGGATCCGTAGTTTTAACCCTTTTTTTTCCTACTCCTTCTTTGTCTTTGAGTTGACTACAACTACGTGTGAGAGGACACCTGGTTGTGTATGTGTTGACTGAATGAAGGTGGCCAAGTTAACTGGCCACCTTTTCACTTATAAACCAACTATCTCGTAACCCTTACATTTCTTTTTGCTACATGATGCATATGAGAGAGCGAGCAGGATAATTACCTGTGGTTCCAATGCTATGCTGCAGTTGTTGAAGACCAGAGGTGTTGTTGTGTGTATTTGCTGCATGCTATTCTTCTTCCTCCTCTTACTGTTTGCTAATGGCTTCTTTGTTTGTGCAGGTACCTGTGGTTGAAGATATGATGCTGCTGCTTTGGAGCTCCTGAATCATCATGTTGAAGGCTTGTTGCTGGTATGACTGGTATTTTGTGGGATAGGCTGCTACAGGATGTCCTTTAGCTGCTTCTCCCCCATAACTCTTTAATCATTCCTCTTATTGGGGTTGTGAGGATGGTGACATGGACGGAAAGAAGGAATCGGAGTGTGGAGAGCAAGGAATATTCAGATGATGCTCTTTATTCCTCTCTTTTTCCATTTTTTCAAAGACTGCAAAAAAAAAAAAAAAAAAAAAAAAAATAAAAAAAAGAATTGAAATTGATTTTTTCCTTTTTAATGGTGAGTGCAGGGATGATGATGGTGGACAAGGTGTGGTGATTGATGATGAAGAGGGTGAATTTTAGTGGCCTAGAAAGTCATTCATTTGCCTTAGGACCGCTTCCTATAGGATTTCTGGGTCATTGTAATTCCTACAGGATCATCCTGTAGGTTTTCAGGGAATCCTGTAGAAAACACAATTCTTTTATAAAATGAAGAAATGGAGTGAAAAAACAATAGAAATGATGGAGGAATGCATGGTAATGAGTGGAAAAATAAAACATGTGAGTGACAAGGGTCTTTTTATGATCCTCCTTTGCTCCTTGACCGTCCTTCTTGCTGACCTGCAAATGGAAATTTCATGATTTAATATATGTATATATTGAAAAACAACTAGGTTTCCTCTGAGAGGTTTTCACCCTAGCTATTTTCCGTGGGCGCTTCAAGAAAGGTTTTCACCTGGGGATATTTCTTATTCTATTTTTTTTTTGGTTTTTTTGTTTTGTTTTGACACCACTGAGCCGCCTCAAGAGGTTTTCAACTCAATGATGGGACTTAGGTGCCTCATGGAGGTTTTCAACTGAGTCCTTATTCTTTTTTCTTTTTCTCAATGATTTGATGAGGGAGGAGCTAGAACTTGCTCCACTATCATCACTATTTTATTGATATCATTGATGAACCCTTGTTTTGATAAAGGTCTCTTGTAAATTTTCAATCGGTGTCCATTAACAAGAAAAGGAATGGCTTCTTCATCTATGGTTATGATTTTCACTGAACCATTATCATGGCATCTTTCCACAACATAAAGTCCTAGCCATCTTGTCCTTAACTTGCCCTTGAAGTATTTATACCTAGAATCATATAGCAATGCCCAATCGCCTTCCTGAAATTACTTCTCCTTGATATTTTTATCATGCTAGATCTTCCTCTGAAGTTGAACTACCTCTGTATGTAGGAGGGTCTGCATTCCGAATTCATCCAAACCATTTAACTGGAACAATCTCTCTTTTTGTGTGCTACTGAGGTCCAGATCTAGTTGGACCGCCATCCTTAATTTGTTATACTCAAATTGAATGGACAACAAGGCCTTTTTCCCATAGACCAACTCATAGGGTGTGAATCCAGTGGTGGTCTTCCATGTGGTATTATAGGGCCATGTGGCCTCAACTAGTCTTTCTGCCCAATCCTTCCTGCTGCTACTTAACACTTTGGTCAAGATTCCCTCTAGTGCTCTGTTGGTCACCTCCACTTGCCCATTAGCTTGTGGATGATGGGGAGTGGAGGTTCTATGCTTTATCTTGTGATGGTTGAGCAAGTCTTCAATCATGTTGGAGGTAAACTGGATGCCTTGGTCTTTGACCAAATCTCTAGGGTACCCAAATTTGAAGAATACATTCTCCCTTGGGAACTCATCCACCTTCTCTTCTGTTGCTGCCTTAATTGCCTTGGTTTTGGCCCACTTAGTCAAATAATTAGTGCACACAATAATGTACTATTTTTTCTTTGAAAGAGGGTCAATAGGCCCAATGAAGTCCATGCCCCACTTATCAAATGGCTCGAAAGTCACTTGAGGCTATAGAGGAATTTCATCTCTTGGAGTAGGCCTTCCCATCCTTTGGCACCGATCATACTAACTAGTGTATTTTTTCACATTCTGACGAAGAGTGGGCCAATAATAGCCTACTTGTAACACTTTGAATGTTGTCCTATTTGCTACAAAGTGACCTCCACAAGGCCCATCATGACAAGTCAGAAGGATGTCAAAGACTTCCTCCTCCTTGACACACCTTCTCAAGATTTAATCTAGGCCAAGTTTGAAGAGATTGCCCCCAATACAAGTGAAGGGGGCACTTTTCTTGACTATCTTGCTCTTTTCTTTGTAGGACAAGTTTAGTGGGAGCTGTGCTGATACCAAATAGTTTGCTATATCAGAAAACCATGGAGAGAGAACTGAAATAACAAATAAATGCTCATCCATTAACTAGTCATCCACCATTTCTTCTTCACCTTCAGGTAAATTTACTCTAAACAAAAGGTTTGCAACAAAAATTTCCTTACCAGGCTTATCAACAATGGTTAGATCAAACTGTTGTAATAAAACTAACCATCTTATAATTCAAGCATTCACATATGGTTTGTTCATTAAATATTTGATTGCAACATGGTTATTATGCAAAAATGTTTGATAGCCTGTAATATAATGCCTGAATTTGTTTAATGAATGCATAATAACTAGGAGTTCTTTTTTGGTCACTGTATAATTTACTTCAACCTTTGATAAATTCTTACTGCTAAAATAGATATCATAAGGTAGTTTTTCATCTATCTGACCTAGGGCTTCTCCTATGGATTTGTGTGAGGCATCAACATGAATATGAAATGGGAGGGCCCAATTTGGGCCTCGGCGAATCGGTGCAATAGTTAACTTATCCTTTAGGATGTCTAAGGCCTCTTGACAATGTTTTGACCATATAAACTCAGAGTCTTTGGCCAAAAAACCAAATAAAGGAGAGGCCAACTTGCTAAAGTCCTTTATGAACCTTCAGTAGTATCCAGCTAACCCTAGGAAACTTCTGACATCTCTTTGCTTTTGAGGAGGTGGGACCCTTTGGATGATAGCTATTTTGTTTGGGTCCACCTGTAGTCCTTGCTAAGATATTGAATGACCTAGCATGGTCCCTGTAGTCATTAAGAATTCACATTTTTCAAGACTGAGAGACAGGTTCATCTCAATGCATTTTTGCAACACATTTCCTAGGTTAGATAGGACTTCTTGAAAATCACAGCCATAAGGTGTAAAATCATCCATATAAATCTCCACCGCATCATGGACTAATTCATTGAAAATACTCAAGACTGCTCTTTGGAAAGTGGCAGGAGCATTGCATAGGCCAAAAAGAAGGACCCTATAGGAAAAAGTATCCCAAGGACAAGTGAATGTAGTTTAATCCTAGTATTTTGGGCAAATATGGATTTTGTTGTACCCACTGAATCCATCTAAGAAAGAGAAAAACCGTTTCCCTACCAGGTCATCTAGCACTTGGTTAATGAAGGGTAGAGGAAAATGATCTTTCTTTGTGGCTTTGTTAAAATCCTTGTAATTGACACAAATTCTCCACTTACCATTTTTCTTGGGAACTAACAGCAAAGGAGAGACCCACTCACTGTCGAAGATAGGGTAAATGAATCCTGCATCTAGCAGTTTTTGCAGTTCTTCTTTGACTATATCTTTAAGAGCTGGATTCATCCTCCTTTGTGGTTGTCGGACCGGCTTGCAACCTTCTTTGATGTATATGTGGTGAGTACACAATGAGGGGTGTACTCCCTTCATTTCTTTGTAACTCCAAGCGAAGGCTTCTAGATTTTCCTTTAACATGTTGCATAACTTCTCTTCTTGGAGAGAAGAAAGAGATGGATTGATTTTCAAGGTTCTCTCTGGGAAAAATTCTATGGTTTTGACATAGATTGGGTTGGAATCGGCCAAGCATAAGTCAACTAGATGATTGTTTTGGGTTTCCTTTACTTCTTCTTCTAAGGGAAATGAACTAGGAGTTGGACTTTGGAGTAGGTGTTCAATCAAGTCATCCTCAACCTGCTGTCCTCCTCCCATGGTTGCTTCTAAAGTATAAACTTGGGCAGAATAAACTTCATCTTATTCCTCCTCCTCCAACCATAAAGGTAAGTCATGCTCTAGAGAAGGTTGAGCAGGAGGGTATAGGACTAACTGCTTGGACATATGCCCATTCTTGATGGTCATATTCCTAGCTTTGCAGCTAATGTAGACATCGGTAGTGGTCATTCATGGCCTCCTAAGGATGAGAGGGTAACCAGTAAGCTTAGCCTTAGGCCGGAGAATTGGGAAATATGCAGGGTGCTCCCAAGAGTCAATGGAGACCATCACATCCTCCACAATTCCCTCAAGGGTTACTATGGAACGGTCTGCAAGTTTTAGAACTGTTGTGGTCTTTCTCAATGAACCTTGGAGCTTGAGCTTGAGCATGGTGTCCTTGGTCGTCACATTAATGGAAGCCCCAAGATCGATCAGAGTGTGTGGGACAATGGTGCCACTGATGTGCACATCAACTACATGGCTTCTAGGGTCCAAATATTTTGGATAGATTACCTGCCCCAACATTAAGTTGGACAACTTCCCAATGACATTAATGGTAGGGGCACCCCTTTTTCACCTCCCTGGATGCTTGAAGAACTTCTCCTTAATCAAATTATTGTAAATAGGAACATCTTTTATTGCCTGGAGAGGTGGGATCTTTACACATAGATTTTTCAATTCTCCTAGAAGTTCAGTCTCTTTTGGGGTAGGCTAGAGTGGTTGGGCTAATCTCTCAGGAAAGGGTGGATTTAATTTAAGTTTTCTTTCCTCTCTTTCTTCCTCAACCTCCCTAGGTGGAGGTGGAGGTTGGTTATCTGGGAGAAATCTCCCAGATCTCAGGTTAATCTCCTTGATTTCCACAACATAAGCTGGATATGATGTCTCTCCATTGTATACTGGCTGAGCCTGCTTGTTATTTGGGTTTGGATTTGGCTGGGAAGACATCTGAGGTTGCGTGGGTGGAGCAGAGTGTAGGAGCTATGGTTGGGCAGATGGTGGAGGCAATAGAGCTGGATCATTTTTGTATTGGGGCCTCCACCCTTGGAGCGGTGCATTCCACTGAGGTTGTGGCAAAGCATAAGGTTGAAATGACTAGCTGGTTGGCTGGGAGTGATACTGAGATGAATAGGACCAAGGAGGGGGGGTAGACTAGGAAGGATGAGTAGGTGGTCCCTAAGAAGGTATGGTTGTGGTTTGTTTGGGGTTGTAATATGCATGGGACAACCCTTGCATGCTCTGATGGTATGGTCTAGGCCCATGAGGTCTCCTTTGGTTAATGTAGTAGAGCTGCTCAGTTGCCCCTTCAGCTCCCTGATATACAACTTTGAGTCTGGGAAAAAAAGGGCACTTGTCCGTGGAGTGGTTTTATTCACAAATCGATCAAATTTCGATAGAGTTCAATAGACATTCATTCCTAGGATGCCTCCTGGTGCATCTAGGACAAAAAATGGCCAAGGCTCTCTCTGCTTCCTCCTGCTTCCTCTTAATGTGCATGGTATCCATTTGAAAGGCAAGGGTTTGCAACATCTCACTTTTGAAATCCAACATATTTCGAATTTCACCCTTGATGGATGAGTTGGAAGACGATGTACTGACCATAGGTTGACTACCCCTACCCTTTTTCCTAGCTGCCCTAGAATGGTTTCTAAAGATAATATTAATATGTTCATAGGGTAATTGGTATATATCTCCTCCTGCTAACAAATGTAAGGTATCCAGAAGATCTTCCCTTTCTACCCTAAGCAGGACCATCTTTAGTGACTCAGGGACAAGTGTACACCTCACCCTTTTGTAACTAAGCTGGAATCTTTCTTTGTAATCCTCCAGGGATTCATCATTGCCTATGGTCATCCTGAAAATTTATTCTTTAGTATCCTTTGACCGACAATAGTCTTGATATTTGTTGTTAAAGGCTTACTTCATCTAAGCCCAATTTGTGATGCTATCTTTAGGTAAACCCATGAACTAGCACAATGCTAAATAGTTTTAACTTTTGCTCATCATCTGTATAGTTATAGATTCGGCATATAACAACAAACTCAAATAGGAAAGTGTTAGGGTCCTCTATGGTCAGGCCATGGAAATGAGGTAGGGCAGAGGGGATTATATTTTTCATCTTAGTATCCCAATTGGTTTCCCTGATGGGGAAGGCACCCTCAACTCTCTCTCTATTCCTCTTGTCATTTTTGTTTTCAGCCATTTGTTTTATAGACATATTTGGGCACTGCAACCCCAATCATATATGTCCATAAAACAAGGGCTTCTGAGTCCCTAAAATTGTTGTTTCATACCCTAAAGGAACAAGGTCAACTGATTACATCATCTCCCAGAAGTTCTCCACAGAAAACTGCTCAGAACTAGTCAAAACTGGACCATACAAACTGCTCAGTGCAAAGGGTGCGATGCATCTCACCTACCACATTCAAAAAGTCTATGCATACTGAAAATCTCCTATCTACTTCTCGTAAAGGAAAATGAAAGTAACTTTAATCTGTTTGTTTCTAAGATAGCTACATGTCTTAGTGGGACTAGCAGCTCTACATAGACACTAGATTTCCTGATAAAAAAATAGCGACTCCACTCGGGAGTGAATAACTTGTTTGCTTGTCTATATTTGTTTGCTTTATAAACTTACAGACGGAGCCTAAAGTCAAGCCAACTAGCCTTCGAACTGCATTTGCTATGCAAGTGCAAAGTAGATCAATGCTGCTTCAGTCTATCTCCAGGTTTTGTTTATAAACTGAACAATCGATTTGCAAACATCCTAATTGCCCTGGTGGTGGCTCAAGTAGCCTCATTAGATCAGCCCCTATGATTTGCATCTACTGACTATCATCAGATCGGCCTAAATCCTTGAACTAAGCTGCAAACTGTGACCAAGAACCAAGTTGAAGTCTCATCCCTGGACAATCACACCTTCTCCTCCTGGGAATCTGGATGAATCACAGCTCCCATTTGCAGTAGGTGGGATGCATCGCTCTTTCCCTGTGTTACAAGTGCGATGACCAGATAAGACTCTTGCTGCTTCCAAATTTTGGTTTTTTGTTCACTCTCTTCAGCTTTATTAAGGAGTTTTGCTTTCTGTGATCAGTATACCACTGTGGAAACTCCCTTCCTTTGCATGATTCAGCCTCCATAGTACAAAGAACTGTAAATGTTTTTATGTATTGTTCACCATTTACAATTCTCCTTTACAAAGAAGTAGCGTAATCAAACTGTCGTCTTTTGATTTGGAAGTGTCACAAGTGTCGTTCTCAGTCAAAGAAAAGAATCCTACTATTCTTGATGTTTGATTACACTGTTACTCTTGTATTTGATTTGAATTAATAGTTTTTCAAGTGTCGAAAGCAGTTTTCAATTCAAAATCGCAAAGTGTCGTCATTATCTTCCTTTCATTTTTTGAAGAGAAAATAGTTAGTACTGTCACTTGAAATGATTCAAATTTTTGCTTAGCATTCTTTTTGTCATTCACACATTAAGAAAGTGAAAACAAATACATGCATGTGCATTTGCATTTATACTTCTTGTTGATTTTGATTTAGGACAGTTTATCTAGTGTGTGCTCTCTGCTCTATGTTGAAAGAATCCCGCTTCTCTTTCCTTAGTAGCTAGGATTTTCATTGCAAAAAGAAGATTAAACGATTGTTTATCATCTTAGATTGCATTTTAGGAATTGTATATCTACATCACGCGGCGAACTTGAAGGAAAACTTCTTAAAAAGATCAACTGTAAAATAAATCAAATGAACATAAAAACACTTTGGAACCTAACGCACAACATTTAAAGGTCTAGGCTAGAGACGTATTCCGGCATCGTAAAGCCTGGTAACTATCACTTTCATTGTAGGTTGGGTGATTCCTCCTCTTTGAGACGACAAGTGCCAGTACGGACTTGTGCTCCCACGTATCGTCGAGTATATATTGGCAGATCACAATAGGCTATATCCTTTATCCTTAGGAAGTTGTGTCTGCCGCCCTATCGATCGCAATGCACTGAACACAACATTCGGGAAGATTGACTGCCGTACCGTAAAAAGTATTCTGCAGTTTTGCAATTGTTTTGGTAATCCCTCTTTCTAGACTTCTAGAGTAGTCTCTTTCGTTCCTTTTCAGTCTCCTTAAAAGAAAAGGTCCATCTGAGCACTTGTCACTTCAGGCTTATTAAAAATCGAAGGCGACTAGAGTCACCTTTAGCTTTTTCTTGACTCTTAAAAATTGAAAAAGAAAGTTGTGTCAAAGCGTCATAAAATTTATTTTAATTGGAATAATGTCACTGTTCCTTCATTGGTCTTAGGTTGAGGAAGATGGAGTCCACCAACCAAGGATTTCCCCTTGGAGGAAATCCTAGTCCTTTCTCCTCTTGGGGAGATGTTGGTGCACCTCGTGTGGCCACATTGTCCCTCCAAGGACTGACAATCAGCTTGCAAATATGGCTCTTCTCGACTTCTGTCATTTAAACCACAGTGATTCCTGAGCAATCAAGTCAGCAACTAGATGATACTAGAGTTACCCCCCAACCTTCTGCTTCACTTGTTTCTCCCTCCCCTCCTTCCTCTTCGCTTGGTGAAGTTGGTAAAGCTAAAAACCAAGTAACTAAGAAGAAGAAGAAAGGGAAGGATAAGGAGAAGAAAAAGAAGGAGCCAAAGGCAAAAAGGGGCAACCGTGCATCATCTAGCGAAAATCCACACACTGCACCGTCCAAACCCAAATCTCCATGTGTCATTTGCAAAGGGGACCACTATCATTGAGATTGTCCTTGCATCCCTTGGCTCTTAAGGGACTGGTCTCCTCATTTGCACAATCCAGTGTCATCAACCTCTGACGATCATGTTGAGAGTACACCGTTAACTAGCGAAAATGAAGTCTCTGGACAGAAAGGAAAATGTAAATTTCCTTGCAAACTGTGTGAAGGCAATCATGCCATCCACCGTTGTCCCTTCCTGGGTGAAGCTAAAAGAGTCTTGGATAACCATCCTGCTTCATCGCTACGGCTTCCTCCTGGGTACAAGAAACTCTTGCCGAGTCCATCGCTAGTTGAAAATCCGGCTGACACAACTTTGTGGCCGGTCGAAGCATCTATCATTGAAGATAAACCCTCTAAATCCACACCAGACAAAAGTCAAAAGGTTGAAGCGGTAGTCAACCCGGTCTTGTCTTCGGAAGGTCCATATTTAGACGATACAGTCACCGAAGAGAATGAGAACAACACCGTTCAAATTATTTTCGTAAACACAGACCTCGACGAACATGGGGGCAATCTACCCGTTCCTTCACCGCAGGGAGGAAGTTCGTCAGGGTCGTATCCGACCGTTTATTCAGTCCCACCTCCAAGCAACCTAGTCGTTTCCTTCGATTGGAATCTACTAGGCAGATGCCGTCTACCGTCTAATGTATCATTTTGAATCATTGTACAAGCTTAAGAAATGGTCATGGTCGGTACCATCATACATGAAGGGGCTTCTATGAGTATCCTTTCCTAAACTGCTTGGAAAGCACTTGGTTCGCCATCAATTCTGCCTGAGATGAAAAATCTAACAGGCTTCGACAAAGGAACCAATCGACCGTTAGGGATCCTTCCAAGTTTTCCTATAACTTTGAGAGGGAAAACCGTGTATCTAAATGTAATGGTAGTCCAAGGACCTTTAGATTGTAATATGCTCCTTGGATGTGACTATATTTATAGCATGGGAGCCATTGTCTCCTCACTCTTTCGAGTAATGCGTTTTCCACATGAAGGCCGAGTGGTCTAGCTCGTAGACCAGCTTTCATTCCCCGGCTCACACATAGCTAATAGTCAAATGCCATCCCTAATTGGTATTTTCACGCAAGGAATGTCTCATCAATCTCCAGTCCATCCACTTGAAGAGCGTGAGTAATTTGGTGGCCATGACTGAAACCCAGGGGGCATGCACCCTGGTCTGCTTCGGTAGGGAAACTTTGGGTATAGGGTAGGTTTCTGCAGAGGATATATGAGTAGTCTGACATCCGTTCATTTAGGAAAATGGGATTAGACCGGAATAATATTCCTTCGTCAAGGTTAGATGGTTGGAGCTAGAATCAAATTTGTCCAAATGGACTTAGCCGGGAGGTGCTTCTATCTGCTACGTGCATGGAAACTATCTTGCAAATGTGAGAACTTCTGTATGGTAGCCTGGAAACTCTATTTCACTATACCTGGGGGCATGCAAACCTTTTTGCATGCAAGTGAAGAGCGACCATTTATTTTCTTAGTTTGTAGACTCTCAACCCTTTAAACTTGTAGGATTGGTCGTTCCTAGCTTGCGTATTGAAAGGATATGGAGCAAAGCTTCGAGTGGTGCAAGCTCCATAAAAATGGAACCTATCAATGAGACATCCTTATTATGCGACTGGAATGAGCAGTTTTTATGTGAAGTTCAAGCTTGTTAAAAATTAAACCTAAGCAACGAGCAAATGTTACCCCAGAGTTTAAGCTCATTAAAAAATGAACTAACCTCCAGTAAATAACCATTGCGAACGCATTATCATCAGCTTTTGAGCCCTGGTCGTGTTCTTACCATCACCTCCACTCTGTTTTAGCCGATCATACACCTCCATTTGATTGTTTACCCTTTTGAGGAACAACTATGATGAGTGATTCTGTTAGCCATCCTTGTGACACTGCCATGATTGGAAAATTCCAAACCTTACCTGGAATTAGTTGCTACCCGAAAACATCACTCGGAAGTGCTATCCCTCCTCTAGATTTTAATCTTTTTGGACTTGAGGGGTTATTACACAAAAAGATCGAGCGCTTGTCTCGTTTGGCTCATTAAAACTATCGAAAATTCATCCCTTTCGTATTATTTTATACTTTTTTCAGACTTAAGGGATTATATGACGAAAAAGGATTACTCGATTTTCCTTTCTGCCCCTTTTCAGACTCTCTAAAATTGAAAAAGGGCCGAGTTGTCTTTGTCGTTAAACTCGTTAAAACCAATAGCGACAAACTTTTCCATAGAGACAAGAACAAGTTTCACTGTCGCAAGGCTCATTAAAATATAGTGACAGGTTTGCCCAAAGGGCAGGTTATAGAACATGCATATGTTATCCTCATCAATCTTGATAAAAATAAAGAGGTACTAGTCAGCAATTACTGGGGAAAATTGGGAAGAAAACTTGAAGAAACTTTATTGGTAGCAAGTCGCTCTTGAACATTACACTTTCACTCCATCACCATGATTGAGTTGGGTTGGGTTATTTCGTTCATTGGTCATACTACCATTGGTCCATCATACCATCCATCTTTGGGGTTAACGCTACCAATCCATTTCAGTGTTGCCGATATGTTCAAGAGAAGTCGATCAGAGAATTCACCAACCCAGCTTGTGTCTCACCCACTGCAATACCTTCATGCTTCATTCTTTCATGACCGCCACCCTGAACCCTGTATCATGAGATCGTTTTCACCTCCACAAAATCATTTTCTCCGTTCCGTGTCGTAGATGTGGGATTCATTAAGGCCCTCCTATGACGGGTCACTTCTTGTCGACGACAGCTCATTATCCATGAAGTTGACCTTGGAACAAACCTTTCTATACTTTGAAGCTTGCATGCCTCAATGGCAAGTTTCTCACTTCCGGCGACAGGTTTGCATCAATGGCCTTCGACCAAAAGATTTTCCGTGGTGTTCGACGCCAAGTCCCATTTTCACACCACGCGAGTTGTACTGTAGTACCCTTAGGGTCATCATCATTATTGGTGATTCCTCTTGTGCCTGTTAAAAGCTTATGTCATTGGCTGGTAATCAGGTGATGTCTTTCCATGTTCGACTCCAGAACATATTTTCACATGGATTGACTTGTACTTTGGGTGAAGATTGAATGAGTTTGAAGACCCCGGATCTAGTTTCATCCATCCGGGCTGCAATATATTAAGAAAAATAAAGACATCAAATGTCTTTATTTTCCTTAATCATAGATGATCATCCGAATCAAAGGATGATGTCTCTATCAGAATCATCAGTCTGCTACATAGATGATTTTCTGTCCTATTGACATGAAAATGAATTTATAAATCTGAGCATGGGAATGCCCGCCTCAACTAGACCATGAAAATATATTGAAGATAATGTATTGTATTGTATCTTATTACAGGTCGCATTCCAGTTCAAAAAACCTCAGATCCTCATGATAAAGCATTTCACCCGACATCAAAAGATTTATGACCTCATACTTTAGGGGGAAACTGTTATAGACATATTTGGGCACTGCAACCCCAATCATATATGTCCATAAACCAAGGGCTTCTGAGTCCCTAAAAGTGTTGTTTCATATCCTAAAGGAACAAGGTCGGTTGATTACATCATCTCCCAAAAGTTCTCCATAGAAAACTGCTCAGAACTGGTCAAAACTGGACCATACAGACTGCTTAGTGCAAAGGGTGCGATGCATCTCACCTACCACATGCAAAATGTGCGATGCATACTGAAAATCCCTTTTGTAGGGTGCAATCGGCAAGAGTAGACAAATGGCAGAGACAGTTTGCAAGGTGGATGATCATGGAATCTTCCAGAAACTTCTCCTGTGACATTTGCCTCTCTGAATTCGCCCAGGGATGAGTAAGATATCATCAATCTCCAAGTGGAATAAAGAACTATCAGAGAGAAGACACTAATCAAAATACTAGAAGCTAACTCACCCCCCTGCAATCATCTATATATGGATCCCTCATCCTAGAGATCTAGAGGCTGGAATCTTATATCTTGTAAGGAAGTGTTGTTGGTTTCCTCGTGGAACATCATAATGTTGGGTGATCTAAGCTTTTCATGAGGTGAAGAATGGCTTTCCTGCTGGGAGGATGACGCTGGGTCAGATCAATGGGTTGTAATCCTCTCTTCTAATCTTTATATCAGTAAATCTATTCAAGTTTTCCTCCACATTCTTGTATGTTTGATAATATATGCATTAGTGTGGTCAATATATATATATGGTCCTATATTGTTTATGATTGTATATCTCTGCACTTCGAAGGTATTATGCTGCTTTGACTTTATAGGTACTCTTTGAAGCGGAGTAATCAAGGAAGGAGTAGCAAAGATCCATTAGAGGGGAGAAGGAACAAGCAAGGAACCAAGTGAAAGATTGAGGTTAGTATTCTTTGCTCCTCTCCTATCTACTTCTCGTAAAGGAAAATGAAAGTAACTTTAATCTGTTTGTTTCTAAGATAGCTACTCGTCTTAGTGGGACTAGCAGCTCTGCATAGACACTAGATTTCCTGATAACAAAATGGAAACTCCACTAGGGAGCGAATAACTTGTTTGCTTGTCTATATTTGTTTGCTTTATAAACTTATAGATGGAGCCTAAAGCCATGCCAGCTAGCCTTCGAACTGCATTTTCTAGCCTTCGAACTGAACAATCGATTTGCAAACATCCTAATTTCCCTGGTGGTGGCTCAAGTAGCCTCATTATATCATCCCTTGTGATTTGCATCTACTAACTATCATCAGCTCGGCCTAAATCCCTAAACTAAGCTACAAACTGTGACCAAGAACCAAGTTGAAGTCTCGTCCCTAGACCATCGCACCTTCTCCTGTTGGGAATCTGGATGCATTGCACCTCCCGTGTGCAGTAGGTGGGATACATCGCTCTTTCCCTGTGTTACAGGTGCGATGATCAGATAAGATTCTTGCTGCTTCTAGATTTTGGTTTTTTGTTCACTCTCTTCAGCTTTATTCAGGAGTTTTGCTGTCTGTGATCAATATACCACTGTGGAAACTCCCTTCCTTTACATGATTCAGCCTCCATAGTACAAAGAACTGTAAATGTTTTTATTTATTGTTCGCCATTTACGGTTCACCTTTACAAAGAAGTAGCGTAATTAAACTGTCGTCTTTTGATTTGGAAGTGTCACAAGTGTCATTTTTAGTCAAAGAAATGAATCCTACTGTTATTGATGGTCGATTACACTGTTACTTTGGTATTTGATTTGAATTAATATTTTTTCAAGTGTCGAAAGTAGTTTTCAATTCAAAATCGCAAAGTGTCGTCATTATCTTCCTTTCATTTTTTGAAGAGAAAATCGTTAGTACTGTCGCTTGAAACGAGTCAGATTTGTACTTAGCATTCTTTTTGTCATTCACACATTAAGAAAGCGAAAACAAATACATGAATGTGCATTTGCATTTAGACTGTTTGTTGATTTTGATTTAGGACAGTTCATCTAGTGTGTGCTCTCTCCTATATGTTGAAAGAATCCTGCTTCTCTTTCCTTAGTAGCTAGGATTTTCATTGCAAAAAGAAGATTAAACGATTGTTTATCATCTTAGATTGCATTTTAGGAGTTGTATATCTACATCACGCGGCGAACCTGAAAGGAAAACTTCTTAAAAAAGATCAATTGTAAAATAAATTCAATGAACATAAAAATGCTTTGGAACGTAACGCACAACATTTAGAAGTTTAGGCTAGAGACGTATTCCGGTGTCATAAAGCGTGGTAACTATCACTTTCATTGTAGGTTGGGTGATTCCTCCTCTTTGAGACGACAAGTGCTAGTATGGACTTCTTCTCCCACGTACCGTCGAGTATATATTGGGAGACCACAATAGGCTATATCCTTTATCCTTAGGAAGCCGTGTCTACCGCCCTATCGATCGCAATGCACTGAACACAACATTCGGGAAGATTGACTGCCGTACCATAAAAAGTATTTTGCAGTTTTGCAATTGCTTTGGTAATCCCTCTGTCTAGACTTCCAGAGTAGTCTCTTTCGTTCCTTTTCAGACTCCTTAAAGGAAAAGGTCCATCTGAGCACTTGTCGCTTCAGGCTCATTAAAAATCGAAGGCGACTAGAGTCATCTTTAGCTTTTTCTCGACTCTTCAAAATCGAAAAAGCAAGTTGGGTCAAAGCGTCATAAAATTTATTTTAATTGGAATACCGTCATTGTTCCCTCATTGGTCTTAGGTTGAGGAAAATGGAGTCCACCAACCAAGGATTTCCCCTTGGAGGAAATCCTAGTCCTTTCTCCTCTTGGGGAGATGTTGGTGCACCTCGTATGGCCACATTGTCCCTCCCAGGACTGACAATCGGCTTGGCAATATGGCTCTTCTCGAATTCTATTGTTCAAACCACCGTGATTCCTGAGCAATCAAGTCAGCAACTAGATGATACTAGAGTTACCCCCCAACCTTCTGCTTCACTTTTTTCTCCCTCCCCTCCTTTCTCTTCGCTTGGTGAAGTTGGTAAAGCTAAAAATCAAGTAACTGAGAAGAAGAAGAAAGGGAAGGAGAAGGAGAAGAAAAAGAAGGAGCCAAAGGCAGAAAAGGGCAACCGTGCATCATCTAGCGAAAATCCACACACTACACCGTCCAAACCCAAATCTCCATGTGTCATTTGCAAAGGGGACCACTATCATCGAGATTGTCCTTGCATCCCTCGGATCTTAAGGGATTGGTCTCCTCGTTTGCACAATCCGGTGTCGTTAACCTCTGATGATCATATTGAGAGTACACCGTCAACTAGTGAAAATGAAGTCTGTGGATAGAAAGGAAAATGTAAACTGCCTTGCAAACTGTGTGAAGGTAATCATGTTGTTCACCATTGTCCCTTCCTGGACGAAGCTAAAAGAGTCTTGGATAACCATCCTGCTTCACTGCTACGGCTTCCTCCTGGGTACAAGAAACTCTTGCCGAGTCCATCCCTAGTTGAAAATCTGACTGACACAACTTTGTGGCCGATTGAAGCATCTATCATTGAAGATAAACCCTCTGAATCCACACAAGACAAAAGTCAAAAGGTCGAGGTGGCAGTTGACCCGGTCTTGTCTTCGGAGGGTCGATCTTCAAATGATACAATCACCGAAGAGAATGAGAATGACACCGTTCAAATTATTTTCGTAAACACAGACCCCGACGAACATGGGGGCAATCTACCCGTTCCTTTATCATAGGGAGGAAGTTCGTCAGGGTCATATCCGACCGTTTATTCGGTCCCACCTCCAAGCAACCTAGTCGTTTCCTTCAATTGGAATCTACTAGGCAGACCCCGTCTACCATCTAATGTACCATTTCGAATCATTGTACAAGCTTACGGAATGGTCATGGTCGGTACCATCATAGGTGAAGGGGCTTCTATGAGTATCCTTTCCTCAACTGCTTGGAAAGCGCTTGGTTCGCCATCGCTTCTGCCTGGGATGCGAAATCTAACAGGCTTCGACAAAGGAACCAGTCAACCGTTAGGGATCCTTCCAAGTTTGCCTATAACTTTGAGAGGGAAAATCGTGTATCCGAATGTAATGGTAGTCCAAGGACCTTTAGATTATAAGCTACTCCTTGGACGTGACTATATTTATAGCATGGGAGCCATTGTCTCCTCACTCTTTCGAGTAATATGTTTTCCACATGAAGGTCGAGTGGTCCAGCTCATAGACCAGCTTTCATTCCCTGGCTCACACATAGCTAATAGTCAAATTCCATCTCTAACTGGTCTTTTCACGCAAGGAATGTCTCATCAATCTCCAGTCCGTCCACCTGAACAACGCGAGTAATTTAATGGCCATGACTGAAACCCAGGGGGCATGCACCCTGGTCTACTTCGGCAGGGAAACTTTGGGTATAGGGTAGGTTTCCGCAGAGGATATATGAGTAGTCTGACACACGTCCGTTTAGGAAAATGGGATTAGACTGGAATAAGATTCCTTCATCAAGGTTAGGTGGTTGGATCTAGAATCACCTTTGTCCAAATGGACTAAGCCGGGAGGTGTTTCTGTTTGCTACATGGATGGAAACTATCTTGCAAATGCGAGAACTTCTGTATGGTAGCCTGGAAACTCTATTTCACTATACCCTGGGGCATGCAAACCTTTTTGCATGCAAGTGAAGAGCGACCATATATTTTCTTAGTTTGTAGACTCTTAACCCTTTAAAATCATAGGATTGGTCATTCCCAGCTTGTGTAATGAAAGGATATGGAGCAAAGCTTCGAGTGGTGTAAGCTCCATAAAAATGGAACCTATCAATGAGACATCCTTATTATGCGACTGGCACGAGGAGTTTTTATGGGAGGTTCAAGCTCGTTAAAAATTAAACCTAAGAAATGAGAAAATGTTCCCCCAGAGTTTAAGCTCATTAATAAATGAACCAACCTACAGTAAATAACCATTGCGAATGCATTATCATCAGCTTTTGAGCCCTGGTCGTGTTCTTACCATCACCTCCACTCTGTTTTAGCTGATCATACGCTTCCATTTGATTGTTTACCCTTTTGAGGAACAACTGCGACGAGTGATTCTGTTAGCCATCCTTGTGACACTGCCGTGATTGGAAAATTTCAAACCTTACTTGAAATTCGCTGCTACCCGAAAACATCACTCATTCCTCAAAAATGAGTCTCCTTTAAGCTCTTTTCATCTAACTCGTAAAATATGAAAAGATTGTCAAGAAATTGGCCTCTCCAGGTCGTTAAAACTATCGGAAGTGCTATCCCTCCTCTAGATTTTAATCTTTTTGGACTTGAGGGATTATTACACAAAAAAGATCGAGCGCTTGTCTTGTTCAGCTCATTAAAGCTATCGAAAATTTATCCCTTTCGTATTATTTTATACTTTTTCGGACTTAAGGGATTATATGACGAAAAAGGATTACTGGAGTTTCCTTTTTGTCCATTTTCAGACTCTCTAAAATTGAAAAAGGACCGAGTTGTCTTTGTTGTTAAACTCTTTAAAACCAATAGAGACAAACTTGTCCATAGAGACAAGAACGAGTTTCACTGTCGCTAAGCTCGTTAAAACATAGCGATGGGTTTGCCCAAAGGGAAAGTTATAGAACAAGAATATGTTATCCTCCTCAATCTTGATAAAAATAAAGAGGTATTGGTCACCGATGACTAGGGAAAATTGGGAAGAATACTTGAAGAAACTTTATTGGTAGCAAGTCGCTCTTGAACATGACACTTTCACTCCATCACCATGATTGAGTTGGGTTGGGTTATTTCGTTCACCGATCATATTACCATTGGTCCGTCGTACCATCCATCTTTGGGGTTAGCGCTACCAATCCATTTCAGTGCCGCTAATATGTTCAAGAGAGGTCGATCAAAGAATTCACCAACCCAGCTTGTGTCTCACCCACTGCAATACCTTCACGCTTCATTCTTTCATGACCGCCACCCTGAACCCTGTATCATCAGATTGTTTTCACCTCCACAAAATCATTTGCTCCATTCCGTGTCGTAGATGTGGGGTCCATTTAGGCCCTCCTATGACGGCTCACTTCTTGTTGACGACAACTCATTATCCAAGAAGTCGACCTAGGAAGAACCCTTTCATTACTTTGAAGCTTGCATGCCTCAATGGCAAGTTTCTCACTTCCGGCGACAGGTTTACATCAATGGCCTTTGACCGAAAGATTTTGTGTGGTGTTCAACGCCAAGTCCCATTTTCACACCACGTGAATTGTACTGTAGTACCTTGAGGGTCATCATCATTATCGGTGATTCCTCTCGTGCTGTTAAAAGCTTACATCATTGGCTAGTAATCAAGCGATGTCTTTCCATGTTCGACTCCAGAACATCTTTTCACATGGATCGACTTGTACTTCGGGCGAAGATTGAACAAGTTTGAAGACCTGGATCTAGTTTCATCCATCTGGGCTGTGATATATTAAGGAAAATAAAGACATCAAATGTACATCATTTCTACACAGATGATCATCCGAATCAAAGGATGATGGCTCTATCAGAATCATCAGTCTGCTACACAGATGGTTGTCTGTCCTATGTACATGAAAATGAATTTATAAAGATGAGCATGGGAATTCCTGCCTCAAATAGATCATGAAAATATATTGAAGATAATGTATTGTATTGTATCTTATTACAGGTCGCCTTCCAGTTTGAAAAACCTCAGATCCTCATGATAAAGCATTTCACCCAACATCAAAAGATTTACATTCTTACTTTAGGGGGCAACTGCTACAGACATATTTGGGCACTGCAACCACAATCATATATGTCCATAAACCAAGGGCTTCTGAGTCCCTAAAAGTGTTGTTTCATATCCTAAAGGAACAAGGTTGGTTGATTACATCATCTCCCAAAAGTTCTCCACAGAAAATTGCTCAGAACTGGTCAAAACTAGACCATACAGACTGCTCAGTGCAAAGGGTGCGATGCATCTCACCTACCACATGCAAAAAGTGCGATGCATATTGAAAAGCCCTTCTATAGGGTGCGATGGGCGAGAGTAGACAAATGTCAGAGACAGTTTGCAAGGTGGATGATCATGGAATATTCCAGAAACTTCTCCTGTGACATTGCCTCTCTGAATTCGGCTAGGGATGAGTAAGAGATCATCAATATCCAAGTGGAATCAAGAACTATCAGAGATAAGACACTAATCCAAATCCCAGAAGCTGACTCACCCCCCTGCAATCATCTATATATGGATCCCTCATCCCAGAGATGTAGAGGCTGGAATCTTATATCTTGTAAGGAAGTGCTATTGATTTCCTGGTGGAACATAATAGTGTTGGGTGATGTAAGCTTTTCATGAGGTGAAGAAGGGATTTCATGCTGGGAGGATGACACTGGATCAGATCAATGGGTTGTAATCCTCTCTTCTAATCTTTATATCAATAAAGCTATTCAATTTTTCCTCCACATTCTTTTATGTCTGATAATATATGCGTTAGTGTGGTCAATATATATATCTGGTCTTATATTGTTTATGATTGTAGATCTCTGCACTTTGAAGGTATTATGCTGCTTTGACTTTACAGGTACTCTTTGAAGCAGAGTAATCAAGGAAGGAGTGACAAAGATCCGTTAGAGGGGAGAAGGAACAAGCAAGGAACCAAGCGAAAGACTGAGGTTGGTATTCTTTGCTCCTCTCCTATCTACTTTTTGTAAAGGAAAACGAAAGTAACTTTAATCTGTTTGTTTCTAAGATAGCTACCCGTCTTAGTGGGACTAGGAGCTCTGCATAGACACTAGATTTCCCGATAACATGGGGGTATTTGGAAAAAGTTTCCCGAAGTTGTCCCTATTCCTACGAGGCATGAAAGGAAATATTTTTTGGTTTTGTATTTTTTTCTAAACTTGGAAAGTACTTGCAGAATTGAAATTTCTGATTCAATGAGAATTATTGATAGAATGAAAAAGCTACTTGCTGAATTGAAATCTTTCTTGCAAAATGGAAAGGAAAGTAGACAATGCCAAATAAAAGAAAGGAAACAACTAGATTAATTTTGTAGAAATAAACTAATGGCAGAATATTGAAGACAAGAAATAGAAGAAAAGAAAGCAGTAATCACATTCTACTCAGGCACCTCCTCGAAAACAGTGCCAAAAGGTGATGAGAGCCAGTATTGCAGCAAGGATGCTGCACCTCTTGGGCTACCAACTTTACTTATCAACCCAGGGTTCGTACAAACTTGGAGGTGACAGTACTGTATGCACAAGTAAAAGCGATGGTCCTACTTGTTACACTGAAATTTGTCACCATGACTATCTGCAGTTAATATGGCTCCATCAACAGTCATATTATCCTCCTTGTCAAGCCTTATACCTCTGCTCTCCATGTCAAACTTCAAGAAAGAGAGAAATTCATTTAAAATCATGTTTATATCTGGGTACGCAGGTTCTCTCTACCTTGCCTGCGTGTACGCATCCCAAGCTCATTGTACCTGCGTACTTGTACGCTCTGTAAGTCAAGGGATGGGTGCATACTCCTGTAAAGGTCAAAAGGCGCAAGTTTCATCTTAAAAAAGTTACTTGTGGTCACTTCTAGAGCTTTCTAGAAGAGTGTTTGACGCGTATTGAGCGCCTCCAGATGGTTCATGCATCCCTATGATAGAGGAACTTATCCCATCAAGAGAGGAGCTACCCCATCCAAAAGAGGGAGTATCCCATTGATGTTGGAACTGAATAACTTCCTCTAGAACACTATAAATACAGCCATTGGGACAGAGGAGGGGAGGTTGAAAGATGAACATTCCAAAGGGTAAATGCTGCTGGAATTAGGACTTCCTTGTAAACTTGTGAGGAGAGATTACCATCCTTTCTTGTTGCATTTGGAAGTGGGTGAGCTTATAAAAGTAAAGGAAAACTCTTGCTGGACCCTGGGAGGAACTTGCACAACACCAAGGCTCAGGTTGTAATGGTTTCTTTTGTTTCTTATTAATACAAATAAGTCCATTCTTCTCAACAATTTGTTATTTATGAGTTGTTTCATATACTCCTTGGTCTGTATGTTAAATATGTTTTATTTTATGAGATATTCAGGTGCTATTTAATCATTTGATTGTTAGTGAATGCAGGTAGAGAAGGAGGAGCTCATCCGGATCGACGAGGCTGGACTACTACAACAGCGTTGGACTACAGGTAGGATCTAAACACTTGATTTCCTATATGGTAAATGCATATTTAGAGAAGGATTGTTCTTAATTTTCTTGTTTGTCACTAGAAAGCCTTAAGCTTCTAGAGAGGTTGGTTTTGTCCGCAAAATTAACTCTTTCTGAATGACAAAATGGCGACTCCGCTGGGGAACTCCATTGATGTGAATGATTTTTCCTTTGTGTGAAACTTTGATCTGAGAAAAGTCATTTCTTTTCTGGTTTTTGGCTGTTTGACTGTGTATGTGGGTGGGCTAGCTTAGAGTTAGATTAGATTTTAGTTTTTCTTGGTTTTTCCAGTAGTACGTACCCGCTGAGTTGAGCATAGTGCGTACCTGTATGCGCTGAAGCTTTTTACAGAGAGCGTACACGCACCTGTGCAAATAGGCTACCTGCGTACCCTGTCAAAAATTGAGAAAATTTCAATTTTTTCCATTTTTCCTCTTAGATTTTGCCTTTAATTAGTTTTTACTGCCCAAATCCACTCATTACCTGTCAGAGATCTTCACCTGAACTTGTTTCGTTAGCATCAAGGGTTTTAGTGAAATTCATAGAAGTTCTAGCCCTAGGGTTTGATTTTTGCATTGGTCCTATAGTGACTTTGGCTTTAGAAGTTGTGAAACCTTGGATATCTCTGGTTTTATCAGTCTTCTTGGGAGTCAGACCTGTCATAAAGTCTACCTGTGTGAGCAACCTACCTTTGTGTTGTCTCTTTGTGGAATTTCGAAGGAACTTTTTGTTTGAAGGTTTGAATTTCATTCTTGAGAAAAAGAACAAAAGAGTTTATTTTTGTTTTTGACTGGTTTATGATTATGCATGAGCTGGTCCTTGGTCTAATTATTGCCGAGTAAAACAACCTAGAATCATCTTAGTAGGCTTTTGCCTTCTTAGATTTTCTTTTAGGTAAATTTCCTTTTAATTTGCTTTTGAGTGAGTGTTTCATAGATTTTTATAAATTTTGAGATTGATTTTTGTTAGAATAGTTTTATATGCTTTGTCAAATAGGAAAAAATACAAAAACATCTCGTTTGAAAAAGTTTGTTTTAAGTAGCATTTGAAGTATTTTTGAAAGAGAAAGGAATTTTCGTGCAAGTAATGAGTGTTCATGTGTTGTATGCTTGGAAAAGATAAAGAGATTGTTTCTTTGATTGTCTGTTAAGAAAGTTGCTTTTATCAATTTTTGCATTTTCCAACTCTCTTAGCTAGAGAATTCATTGAAAAAGAAAAGTAGTGTAAATCATCCTAGGTGCATCTTTTTAGTGGATTTGAGTCGAGTCTACACACCATCAGTTTCATCTCCGCTACCTTTTGTCTTAATGAAAAGCCATAAAATTAACGCTTAAAGTAAAATCAACTTAGTAACTTTTCTTTTACTAGGGCTCTGAAGCACCAATATAGATCAGGCTAGTGTCTTGGAGTAGGAGAGTAATTAACTCTCCAAGACAACAAAACCAAACGAGTAACTTATATTGTGATAGGATAAATCCAACTGTTGCATTTATACTCTAGGAAAGCTCCTCTTAAAGGAGAAGCACGAGCTCGTGTCCGAACCAGTGAGGGGATCAATCCTCCCTCGTTGGGAATGATGCCAGACACGCACGTATTACAAACGGTAAACCTCGAATTAACCATTGTTGAGGAGCCTGGGGTCACTTATCGGTAAACCTTGGATTATTGTCAAGGAGCCGGTAAGGGGATTGAGCTTAATACTCTGCCCTTGCGTGCTATCGGAGTGTAGACTGTTCCCCCAGGTGTATTTGTTGTTGTTGGTGACCTTAGTGACCATTATCTTAGGATTCTACCCAAAGTGACGGTGGAGGGAAGATCCCACTGTACCTAGAGCAGACGTCGGCTATACTCACTTGGATTTTCTGGGGGGTTCACTTCACTCGAGACGGTTAAAGTGGAGGAACTTGGTTGAGTCTATTCATTAAGCAGGTTGCCAGGGTAACTGTTCCACCCGCGATTTCTGTACTGAATCCTACGAGGTTGGATTTCATCACCAACTAGTGTTTTTGGTCTGGAGATCTTACTGTTTGTGTTTGGTTTGACACCCTAGATTCTTTAGGCGTGTGTTTCAAATTTGATTGGTTCTTTAGTTACTTTAGGTGGTTTGCTTTGAGATTTTACTTTGTTTTCATGTGCAGTAGTTAAAAGTTTTAGATGTGGCTGAATTACCGAGACAATCCCGTAGACTTCGGGGCGAGTCACTTGAAGTTGTTACCGTGGCCGATTTTTTGAGGAGATCCCGTAGATTGCGGGATGAACCTCCTGAAGAGGTCCCGGATCATTACGAAGGTTTGAAAATCCTTGTAACTCCTCCTAGTGGCAGTAGAGTAGATTCACCTGAAGAAGGAGAGTCTTCATTGGTAGTCCATCCAGATTACCAAAGTCTAGAAACAGTTTATAATCCTGAAGTTGTTGCGGTTTCCGAGCTTACTGGTAGTGTTTCATCTACTAGTGATATAGACAAAGAACCTCAAATATTTGAACTTGTTACTCCAACTTCTAGTGTTCCTGATTCACCTAGGGTAGAACGAGTCATCACCAAAAATCTTCCTTTTGGTTTGATTGCCATTGAAGAGCTTTCTCCAGAAGAAGAAATAGGTGTTTCTTACCTTGAAGATCTACCTACTCTTGATCTAAGAGAGCGTGAATCCATATTTTACAGTCCTCCTAGAAGTACTACTTGGTATCTTTCGTTAACAAATTATTTAGACAACTCAGTGTCAAGTTTTTCTCCACGTCGTATTCCTTTTCCACCCGGAGGTTTTACTACTCCTGTATATATGTCTAGTCCGTCATCTCTGGAAGCCTATTTATATGATGGTTCATCTGTTCCTGCTAGGTATCAGTCCATTTCTGGTACTTTTTCAGGAGCATCTCCTCGTCCTATCGAACAAAATTTGTTAGGTGGAAGTAGTGGTTAGTTGAGTGCAGAAGAAATTCTGATGATGTCAGGTCAACCTCAAGGCAGTCAGTTACCGCCTGGGAGGAAACCTCAAGGTACTCAATATGCGCCTGGGGGGCAACCTCAGGGTACTCAATATCTACCTGGGGGGCAACCTCAAGGTACTCAATTTGCGCCTAGGAGCCAACCTCAAGGACAATACATACCTAGGGACAGTACATTCCTCAAGGTCAACCCTTGACCCAATACGTACCCCAAGGTTAACCCCAGTATCCTTACGTACCTCAAGGTCAACCTCAATATCAATATGCACCCGAGAATCAATATCCTTACGTACCTCAAGGTCAACCCCACTATCAGTATGTGCCTCTGGGTTATCAACCCCAAGGCCAATATCAACCTCAGGGTTACCAACCGCCTTCTGGTCAACCGTATTATCAATCTTACCCTCAACCCAGTTATGGTCCTCCATATCCTCAAGGTCAATACCTCGGAATGAATTTGGTGTGGGATCCTTCTCAAAATCCACAGGTTTTGCAACCGAATGTGCAATCATCATCCCAACTTGGACAGGCCACTGGTCCATCTCAGCAGCCCGTCCAGTCTACGGGTCCAACTTCTGCACCTTCTGTAGTTTCTCAGGCTGGGCCTAGTACACCTCGTACTCAGCCTCAGACGTTTGTTGCGACTACTGCAACATCTTCTCCATCCACCCCACCTTCTTCTAGAGTATCAGCAGCTCTGGTTTCTACTGTTCCTGCATCTGCTTCTAAGACCTCTTTACCTCAGTCTGGATCTATGGTCCAGACTTTGGTCCAAATGCCTGTAGGAAGTACGGTTGTTACTTCTCAACCTCAATTTGTTCAACCTCCGTACCAGGGACAGTACAACCTCAATATGGTCCTGCTGCACAACAACCAACCTACCAGTATCAACCGTATCCTGGGTACACTTATCAACAACCTCAACAACCCCAGTACGGTCCGGTTAATCCTGGTTTTCTGGGAGGATACAATATCCCGAACGCAATTCCTATTCCAAGTTATCCTAGATATCCTCCACCTGGGGCTGGTTTAATGACCCCGAGTTTTAGGGATCCGAACCGACAATTGCCTTTTATCGCAACTTTGGATTTACCAGACTTATCGCGCCTAATAAACGATCCAATCAATTATCCTCCGTTTTGGCCGGCAATGCCGAGTAAGTTGCCCAGTGACATACCCAAGTTCGAAGGTAAGTTTGGAGAGGACCCGTCAAATTATGTGATGACTTACCACCTCTGGTGTGCCTCAAATTCTATCTCGGATGATTCGATCCACTTACGCCTTTTCCAGCGTACACTCATTGGTCTCACCGCCAAGTGGTACATTGAGTTACCACGAGCCTCTTTTTACAATTTTAGCCAGTTAGCTACCTCGTTCTTAACTCACTTTCAGTTGTCGGTCAGATACGATAACGGCACGAAGTTACTAACTTCACTAAAACAATCGATGTCCACGTATATTTCCAATCATATTCATGAATGGAGACGTCGAAGGAGGTTAGTGAAAGTTTTTATCCCGGACCAAATCTTAGCTAAATGGTTTGTTAAATCATTATTACCGAAGATTACTGAAGATGTAGCTAAGGCTGGCATAGTTACTGAGGAGCAAGTCATTACTCAGGCGTAGTACCTTGACTTAGTTTACACTCAGTCAGGTACTTTACACGAGAAGATCCCAGATCTTCCAAAATCAAATCAAATTGCTGGTGCTCCTTCAGGATCTCATGTCGTTGATGGTATGATTGGTACGGTGAACACAAAGAGAAAGAAGAAATCTTCTAAGAATTCTTATCCTATAATCACCCTGCCTGATTCCCCGACAGGAGAGTCTTCTCCTGAAATTTCCGCCGATATTCACGTCGTAGAGACATCTACGGCCAAATCAAAAAACGGTGGAAAGAAGAAGGGTAAGAAGAAGAATAAAGCAGACAAGACTCCAAAGGAGAAAACAGAAAAGTTGGAAACAAATGACAAAAATCGCAAACCTCGATATCCTTGTCTTATTTGTGAAGAGGATCATTATACAAGAGATTGCCCTCATCGGGCTGAGGTTGCGAAAATAGTCAAAGGTTCCCCAACTCCTGTTGTTTTGAAAGATCCATTTCCAAAGTAGGAGACTAAGATGATAGGTTCTTCCTCGAGTGCCAGTGCAGAACCCATTTTGATGATGTCTCATGTGAAGATTGTGACTCGATCGCAAGATTATGGTAGTAAGAATCCTGTTGATGGCAAGGAAGTAGAATCTTCTCACTCTAATCCATCAACCTCAGCTCCTGGTTCCGATCCACTATAGATCAAGAAACCTAACCCGGACTTAGTAATCAAACCACCCGCCAAGGGTATACTTCGAAAGTCTGCCTTCAATCCAGATGTGAGAGTGGCTCAAAATTATAACATCGTTGAGGACTTAGTTGTTTCACCCTCAGTGATGTCGGCTTTGGAAGTGTTGCAATCATGCCCAGCACAAAGAAAATTACTTTTGTCGGCTATCGGAGCTATTGATATTCAGGACCCCAACCTGATAATCTTTGATCTAGAAAATAGTACACCGCGTTTACCTCATCAAATGGCTTTCCAAATTCCAGTGATAGTCAAAAACAGGCATGTTCATCGGACTGTGATTGATGAGGGAGCTTCCACGTGTATTATGTTGATTTAGTGTTGGAGATCACTTGGTTCTCCTTCACTGAACCAATCCCCGACCATCCTTAAGGCCTTTGATGGCCGTGGGTTCCGTTCGTTTGGCATTCTACAGGATTTGCCTATAGAGGTTGAAGGAAAAACTGTTAGTCTAGATGTGGAAGTGGTTCATGCCCCTCTGGACTACAACCTTCTCTTGGGTCGAAGTTGGTCATATGCTATGAAAGCGGTCGTTTCATAGGTCTTCAGAGTAATAAATTTTCCATATAATGCCAAGATCGTGACAATAGACCAGCTGGCTTACTTTGCATCTGACCCAGCCTCTTCAGAGAGTATCCAGCATGTCGGTGAAACGACCATCCCTTACAAGGACGTTGGCGTGGGTTTAGTTAAAGATTTCGGTTTACTGGGAACTTTTCCTTTCCCTCCAATCAACGCATCGTCTTCATTTTCATCTATTCATATGATTACATCAGACACCATTATTTACGACAATCCTTGGATTGTCATTTCTGAATCTGAAATAGACTTATTTGGTAATGCTATGCCTTTGAGTCCATATGAAACTGCTTATGAAGCCGTGGTGTCTTTTACCGACCCGCTTTCAACCGAAATTGACCAAATGAATGTGGTCTGTGAGGAATCACTTTTCGCATCAACTTCAGAGTTAATAACGTTTCCCGAAGTTGTGTCATCTAACGAACACCTTCGTGAAGTCCTATGTGTAAACGATTTACCATGGGAGGATCTTCATCACAGATCTTCGTTTTACCTGAGGATGATCATTTCGAAAATAATTTCTCATCCATATTTACCGCTGAATATGTCAACGAAGCTCAGATTCCAACGAAACATCCTGATTCAGAGCTCAATTTAGGGAATATTTCTCAAACTATTCCCATTGACATTTCAGTGAAGCCCAGAATTGTTGAGAACATTCATATAGGTGCCTCGTGTACAGATGTTGAAATTCAAACTTACAAGGCCCTATTCCAAGAATTCTGTGACATGTTTGCCTGGTCTTACGAGGAAATGCCAGGAATTGACCCTGCCATTGTTGTCCATGAAATCAAGACCTACCCGGATGCTAAACCCGTCCAGCAACGGTTGCATCAGATTCAGCCTCGAAAAGCGGCTGCGATTAAAGCAGAAGTTGAGAAGCTGTTGAAAGCAGGTTTCATTTATCCAATTGCGTTAATGGTTTGGGTATTGAATATTGTTCTGGTTAACAAGAAACAAGGAACAATAAGAATCTGTATCGACTATAGGGATATAAATCGAGCTTCTCCAAAAGACAACTACCCAACGCCCTATATCGATCAAATAATTCATGATTGTGTCGGAAGTGAAATGTTTTCCTTTATGGATGGTTTTTCGTGTTATAATCAAATCAATATTCTACCTGCCGATCAACCAAAAACGGCATTCATCTGTCCATGGGGGACATTTGCTTATTGAAAATTACCTTTTGGGCTTAAGAACGCCGGAGCCACTTTTCAACAGGCGATGTCTTATGCATTTCATGACATCAAGTACATTGTGCAGCCATACCTCGATGATTTACCTGCTCATTCCTTACATCGAGCTAATCACCTTGTCCAATTACAAGCAATCTTTATGAGGTGTAGGCATTATTGTATTCGTTTAAATCCACACAAGTGTGTATTCTGTATAGAAGCGGGTCGATTGCTGGGATTTGTTGTTTCAAAAGCCGGCATTCACGTCGATCCCTCGAAGGTCGAAGCTATCATCAAATTGCCTCCTCCTTCGAGTCTACGCCAACTCCAAAGTTTGTAGGGGAAAGCAAACTTTTTACACCGATTTATTCCAAACTACGCCAAGGTCACTAAGGGTTTTACCCGATTGTTGAAACAGAATGCTCAATTCTTTTGGGACGAGATTTCTCAGCAATCTTTCAATGCACTCAAGCATGCATTGACCCATGCACCGTTGCTATATCCTCCCAACTACAACCAGGACTACTTCTTATACCTCGCAGCTTCGCATTCCACTATTGGAATGGCGTTAGTCCAGGAAGACGAGTTCGGAACGGAACATGTGATATATTATCTTAGTCGGGCCCTAAATCCAACTAAGTTAAAACATTCCCATGTGCAGAAATTGGCTCTGGCAGCTGTTCAAGTTGTCCAGTGTTTCCGTCACTACATTTTACTTCGTAAAACTACAATTATTTCGGATTGCAACCCTATGATTTATATATTGACTAAACAACTGCTAGGGGGAAAGTACTCTAAATGGATCATTATCCTGCAAGAGTTTGATTTGGAGTTCGAGAAATCCAAGTCTAAGAAATCCTTAGTTTTCGCGGAGTTAATGTATGATTTCTCGCGTGCTGACACAGAGACTGTGGCGTAGGAGTCCATTGCAGACGAATCTTTGTTTCTCATCAGCACTTTAGATCCGTGGTATGGGGATATAATCGTCTGTCTCTAGGCCCAATCTTTTCGGCCTGAAATTTCAAAGTCGGAGCATTGAAAAATTTGGTTCTAGTCCCAACAGTTCAAAATTATTGGAGATACTCTTTATCGCCATGGGCCGGACTTGGTTTTTCGACGTTACTTAACTCACGAAGAGGCTGAGAGGGTTTTGAATGACTGTCACTCTGGAGCGTGTGGCGGTCATATGTCTGGGTATGCCACAACCTAAAAGATATTGCGCGCTGGCTACTTCTGGCCGTCTTTATTAAAAAATTGTATTATTGCGGTCCGAAAATGCCACAACTATCAGGTGTTTGATCGAAAGATGCGCGCACCACCTACTCCTCTCCACCCTATAATTTCCATTGGTCCTTTCGCCAAATGGGGTATCGATTTTATTACTTGTAACCCTCACTCGGCCGGGGGGCATGCATATATCATCCTCGCGGTTGATTATTTTACTAAATGGGTCGAGGCGATGCCTACATTCGAGGCAGACGGCAAAACAGCAGCAATTTTGGTATTCAATCACATTATTTCTAGGTTTGGTGTCCCACAAGCGATCATTACTGACCATGGGCACCATTTTCAAAACGTCATGATGATTGAACTTACAGGCCAACTTGGTTTGCGCCATGATAGCTCTACTCCTTATTATCCACAAGCCAACGGTCTGGTTGAGTCTATCAACAACGTTCTGGCTATCATGATCTGACGAATCATTGGTATTCATCGGTCGAATTGGCACAACATGTTATTTTCAGCGCTATGGGCATACCGAACCTTAGTGAAAACATCAACAGGGTTCACTCCTTTCCAGCTAGTTTATGGCTTGGAAGCTGTGTTGCCCATTGAATGCGAAATCCCATCACTTCAAATGGCTATCGAATTACTTCCAGCTACGTCCAAAGAGGAGAAGCGTTTATTATACTTAGCTCAATTAGATGAGACTCGTCATGATGCTGCATTGGCAAACGAGACTCACGCGAAACGGATGAAAGTTCAGTATGATAAAAATGTGACCCCTCGAAGTTTTTCGGAAGGAGACCTAGTGCTATTATATGATCAAGCTAACGATAAACTAGGTGCTGGAAAATTCGTTCCTATGTGGCATGGGTCCTTCATTGTCAAGTGAAAGCTAGCAAAAGGGGCCTATGAGCTGGTTGATTTTGACAGGGACTCTTTGGGTAAACCCAGAAATGGACTTTACCTAAAGAGGTATTATGCTTAAATGATGGGTATGGAGAATCGTTAGTTAGGTTAGGTTTTCTTTCTAGCTGGTGTGTTTGTTAGTTTAGACAATGTGCTTAGCTTAGAAAGTGTGTTTTTGTCATTATTCTGGCTTATCTTGGTTTTACTCTTGATATTACAGATGTCGATGCCTCTCCAAACATACATTGGATTTGCTGATGGTGCTTGTTGTAGTACACAGAATATCTCTTCTGCAGCTTCGGTTATCTATTCACGCTCTGACGATTTAGTTTCTATGCATGGGGTAAGCCTCAGTCAAACGACAAACAACATTGCAGAATATAGTGCAGTGATTGAGTTATTGTCTGAATCTATTTCATTTGGGATTCAACGTTTGATAGTGAGGTTAGATTCTGAACTTTTTCTATTACAGCTTAATAGAATATATTCCATTAGAAATTTTGTGTTATTAAGATTGTTTTTGAGAGTACGTCTCTTGGAACGTGAATTTGATTACATTGAATATCAGCATATTCCAAGGTCTCTAAATACATTAGCAGATGCAATTGCTTCTCGAATGTTAGACAGACATTTGCGACAATCATACATGTAAATTTAAAAACATTTCATCACACATGTTAACAAGATAAGCCAGTAAAATGATATATATAGATAGAGTGTGTCAAAAAATATACATCGTCTTCGATCATAGGTTAAAAAACCTTATGATCGGCAAAAATGATAAGTACAAAAAACCAAAATGTCACATGTGTCTACAAAGTGACCATCCAATCACTGGTGGTGCTCCCTATATGACACCACTGCACAAGCTACCCTACACAAGAACCTCCTAAAAGGTTCTGGGACTGCGACTACATAGTGCTGAAGCCTGATAGGAATATCATCTATAGTAGTCTCAGGTATATTTGCCGTCAGACGCTCTAGATCCTGCTCCAACTCAGCTAACGTCTCTGCAGCCGCGTCTTGTGGGACCGGTACCGATGCAACTGGATCTCTCCTCTCGAAAGGCCAGAGATTGGCTGGACGCCATGGACCTACATCTGCATTTTGAAATTTTTACTATCAGTTTTGAGACGATATTTAAAAACAAAAAAATATAGATAATTTAAAAAACTTGTGAAAAATGAAGTACCTCTGTCATCCCATTGTTCTCCCTGTGGAAGAACCATGTCCGGATCTCCATGAAAATCCACTCCGGCATAAGGAAAATCCTTAATCGCAAAGACCTGGTTCTCCAACCAGTGAAATTATCCCATAGGAAATCGGACGACTCCCACTCCCTCATCAGGATGCCGGGCCATCACCACAACCCATCGCATCAACTTCGGCTCCCGACGAGGCCCAACCTCAACCGTGAGATGTTGCGGGATCAGCATCGGAACTCTCTCTAAGGCAAAGCTCACAACTAAAGGCCCATACCTAAAGGTCTTTGTTTGCCCGTTCTTTGCCCTAGTCAGTTGGCCCTTCATATTGGCCAACACAGCATCACACTAGTTGAAAATGGTGCCTCGGGAGCAATCAATCGCCATCCGCATTTGGGACCCGGTGGCAAGGTGCAAAGCGGCTGTGCCGCCGAGTCTGGTAACTGTAAAGGAAATTACCATAAGTTCAGGACGGGATATGAATTTTATTTCTATCCCCTTCTCCTGGTTTTGATTGTTGCACCACTCTAGCCAGAGACTAGCAAGGGATTGGCCACCCGGCCTAGTCCCGAATAGAGATAGGTGCTTGCCCTTGTTAGGCAAACCAGTGAGAAAATATATGTCTGAGGGCTCTATCTCGAGCTAGTGCCCTCCGATATAAAAGCATTGATCCTAAACATTCCACCTTTCAACCAGCCACTCTAAGAATGGCACCTGGGCCCTCATGCTAGGTATGGCCCAGTATTTGTAAAGACCGCATGCCTTTAAAGAATCAATGGAAGGTTGATGATTTATTGCAGCCAAATCGACATCTTCGTGTTCTCTTTCGTGCCAATCAAGCATGGTGGGCAATCTACACACCAAAAAACATCTATTAGAATTCATTAAATCAAAAATTAATGGTTGAATCTTGAGATTGGGGATTTTAAATCCACGTTGCCCGTAGTACGCACCCCGCCTTCAGAAAATAGAGCGTGGGTATGCAACTATTCTAAAGGTAGGCTACGTACTCCGGCCATTTTCCCATTAACGAAAATGTCGGGGTACGCAAGTTACCCATTGGGTACCTGCGTACCCCGAAAAGCATATCCTAAAACCCCAAAGCCCCCAAAAATTCAAACTAGGGCTTAAAATGAAATTCTAAATGCATGAAAATATAGAGGAGGATGTTGTGAAATACTTGAAAGACACGGCACTCGATTCTGACTGTCGGATTCTCTGCGAAGTCCACGGGAATTTTCTTGCCAAAAGCCCTTTTGTCTCACCCAACAGTAAAATGGTAAAAAGTCTTTTTATAGGTTTTTTGGATAAATAAATGCTAAGTTTGTTTATTTTTCACCATGGAAGGATATTTTTCAATGTATTTTTGCCTATCTTAAACAGGTATGAGTAATGTGTTGTTTTTGTGCAGGACAAAAGGATTTTCAGGGAAAATTGTCATTTTTCACAAACCAAAACATCAGAGTCATCTTTTAAGCCCTTTTTTGACTCCTAAAATATGAAAAGATTGCCGAGCGTCTCCTTTACACTCGTTAAAATGGAATTAAAAGACGGTCCCCTTATAGCCCTTTTCTGACTGTAAAAATAGGAAAAGATTGCCGGGTTTCTGTCGTTTCAAATTCGATACTGGAAATAAAACGACGTGTCCTTGATTGCTTTTTACTTTTCAGGTCAAGGACACTAATCATGAAAGTACTTCTTGGTCACAAGATCAAGCGGTTCTCCTAGGTATTAATTTATACTTTTTCAGGCTTGGGAGACACAAATTTACGAAAAGATCCAATCTAGAGTCTTCTTAAGTTTTTCAGACTCTCTAAAATTGAAAAACGCCGAGTTTCTCCTATACTGGACTCGTTAGAATTTCACAATAAAAAACTTGTTCAATTACAAACAGGAATGGACCACTCCTTCTTAGGGTTCGAATCAAAACTAAGTTGGACTCATCCGAAGGATGAGCTTAAATCAGCATATGTTATCCTCCTCAAGCTTGTAAAAAAATAAGAGGTACTTGCCAGAAATGGTGGGGGAAAAGAGAGAAGAATGAGCCTATTTGTTATCCTTTGTCTCAGAAGAAACCTTATTACCACTCTTGAACACAACACTTTTTCATTCACCTGGGTTGGGAAATCCTTTGCCTCACAGTTGATCAAACCACATTGAAATTCTTCAGCCAGGTTCCGGATATTAACTCTGAGTCATTCTTCACCAAGCCATTTGTTGTGTTGTTATGTGTTCAAGAGGTCTGCGAACAAAACATTCAACTGTAAAATATCTATCATCCATTTTAACCATCCCTGAGTCAGTCCTTACAGCAACATTTCTTCAACTTGAACTATGATTTTGTGTTGTGGGCTTGCGTGCGACGGGTCGCTCTCTATCGACATCAGCACATTATCTAGAGAGATGACTTAGAAATCATCAGTACCTTGAAGTCTGCATGCATCAATGACAGGTTTCTCGCCTTTGACGTCAGGTTACATCATTGACTTTTGATCAAAGGACTCCGTGAAATGTTCGACATCGACTCATTTATTCGCATGGATAGAATCGTACCATTTCAGGAAGTAGAAATGAAGACCCTGGATCTAGTTTCCACCATCCAGACTGCGAGGAGTTTTGTATTCATTATATAGTAGACCAATCATAAAAAGATGGTTGTGTCCATACTGTGTCTACATGAGTCTATGATTATGATGTAATGCGAAATCATTCCTGTATCAGAGCAGTAGTTAGTCTGTTAGTTAAAGTTTTTGATCTGAGTATAGAATGCCTACCTCAGCGATGATATAATCTTATACATGTATTTTGTGTTGAAAATTGCAGGTTCTGACTGGGCTTTCCACAAGATAATCCTTGAAATGATAAAGTACTTCACCCTTCCTAGATGATATAAAACCCTAATCTATTACAGGTTTCACACTTTAGGGGGTAATCTATTACACTAAAATTTGTCACCATGACTATTTGCAGTTAGTATGGCTCCATCAATAGTCATACTATCCTCCTTGGCAAGCCTCATACCTTTGCTCTCCATGTCAAACTTCAAGAAAGAGAGAAAGTCTTTAAAAATATATTTATCTCTGGGTACGCAGTTTCTCTCAACCTTACCTGTGTGTACGCATCCCAAGTTCATAATAATTGCGTACTTGTACACTCTATATGTAAAGGGGTGGGTGCGTACTCCTGTAAAGGTCAAAAGGCGTGAGTTTCATCTTAAAAACGTTACTTGTGGTCATTTCTAGAGAATTCTAGAAGCTTGTTTGACGGGTATTGAGCTGCTCCAGATGGTTCATGTATCCCAATGAAAGAGGAACTTATCCCATCAAGAGGGGAGCTACCCCATCCAGAAAGGGGCTTATCCCATTGATGGTGGACCTAATTAACTTCCTCTAGAACACTATAAATATAGGCATTGGGCCAGAAGGAGAGACGTTGAAATCTGAATATTCCAAAGGGTAGATGCTGCTGGAATTAGGAATTCCTTGTAGATGCTTGTGAGGAGAGATTCCCATCCTTTCTTGTTTCATTTGGAAGTGGGTGAGCTTATCAAAGTAAAGGAAAACTCTTGCTGGACCCTGGGAGGGACCTGCACAAGACCAAGGCTCAGGTTGTAACGGTTTCTTTTGTTTCCAATTAATACAAATAAGTCCATTCTTCTCAACAATTTTTTATTTATGAGTTGTTTCATATACTCCTTGGTCTATATGTTAAATATGTTTTATTTTATGAGATATTCAGGTGCTATTTAATCGTTTGATTGTTAGTGAATGCAGGTTTCAGAGAAAAGGAGAAGCTCATCTGGATCGACGAGGCTGGACTACTACAGCAATGTTGGACTACAAGTAGGATCTAAACACTTGATTTCTTATATGGTAAATGCATATTTAGAGAAGGATTGTTCTTACTTGTCTTGTTTGTCACTAGAAAGCCTTAAGCTTCTAGGGAGGTTGGTTTTGTCCACAGAATTAACTCTTTCCGCATGACACCTTGGAATTGAAACATAATTGAATATAGAATTTAAAATTTATTCAATTAATGTATGTTAGAAATTAATTACGAGAGTAATCAAATACATAAAATATTGCAAAAACACATATAGAAAAACACATAAAATAATAGATATAGAGATATACACGGTTCACCCAATTTGGGCTATGTCCATGGAGGAATAATTAGTTCTTCCTTTTATATTATCCAGAAAAATGATGAGATACAACCTACATCAAATGCACTATAATTTCCTCTTCACTCTCACATATCCTCCTCTCTCCCTCTCTCTCTCACACTAAGAATAAAAGTACACATCTCCAATACAATTCCATCATATAAACTGAAGGTTTCCTTCTAGGAAAAACCATAAATTAACATAACGTCTACCATCAGATCATCCAACTAATGAATGACCCAAATTGACTATGAAATTACAATAGCTTACAAGGAATTTTTTTTTCTAATGAACGACCCAAACCCTTGCTAGCAGTGGGATCATAAAGTCATCGTCTCTCCCCTTAGACCCCCTGACAATGATTAAACGGGTCGAGTTACCACTACATTAGGAATAGGGGTTCAAAAGAGTTGAAATAAGAAACATATGAAAAATAAGGAAGGTAATCATGCTCTAGACCCAGCAATCTAAGGATCATTTGGAACATTAACAACACACATAGAAGTCTAGGCTAGAGACGTGTTCCAACACCTTTAAATGTAGGAATTTTCATTACATTTCTATGTTACATTTTGGGGGTAGTTGGTATTCCACATACATAAGTGTATCAAATGGCACTCCCTTGGGTATATCAGATGGAAATTCACATATGAAAAGGATATCAAAATACTTCCTATCCTACATGATAGATTAGACAACACTACCACATATTGTGCTTGCAAGTACATTGAAGTGTATTTGGGAAGTCCCCTATAGGTTGTTATCCTACCATACATAACCGGGTCGATTGCCTTGCTTACTACAATACACCAAAGACAAAAATTGGGGAGATTGCCTCCACGTACTAGAAACAATATTCCAAATTCATAGTTGATTGGTTAACTCTTTTACCTAGTTACCCCTGTTTTTTTATTAATTTCTAAAATTAATTTACCGCTGAACAACATCCTCACTGTGGAACAACTCCTTAGTAGATCTTAGGTTGATATTAATGGAAATAGTTCCTTATTTGACCAATCAAGAAAACCCCTTAGACAAGAAGCCTATTCCTTTTCATTCTTTTGGAAATATTGGTGCTCATTTTATGGAAACATTTTCCCTTCTCAGATTTACCATTGGTTTACGAATTTGGTTTTTTTCAACCTCCTTGGTTCCAATTGTCCAAACTAATTCTCTACCAGGTAGTCCTCCACCAAAACAACATAAACATAAGGTTGATCTTAAATATGACCCTTTCCTTCTTCCCTTATTATTTCTTCATAAGTTTATTCCTCCTTTCTTGGTGAAAGTTTGGATTCTAGTAACCAGGAAGCCAAGACTAAGAAGAAAATGACGAAGAAGAAGTAAAATAAGTAGGGGGAAACCAAGAAAACATTTTTATGAATGCAATTAATGTTCAGAAATATTCCAACAAGCACCATAAAGTTAAATTCCCTTGCACGCTTTGTAAGGGTGATCACCTTCTTATAAATTTTCCTCATATTCCATAGAAGTGTGGTCCATGGGCTCACATCAACCCTTATCGTCAGCTTATGGAGATCATGCTGAGGATGGACCATCAACTAGTGATAGTAAGGTCCATAGGAAAAAGGTTAAAGTTAAGTTTCCCTGTAGCTTGTGTGAAGGGTATCATCCTATTCCCCTTTTTCCTTATATGGATGAATCCTCAAAAGTGTTGGAAAAAAATAGAACTTCTTAGCCACAACTTTCAACGAGTTACTAGAAGATTTCTCCCAATCCTCCACTAGTTGATGAAGTAATTTACTTGAATTCATGTTAATTTAATCGCACTATCTCTGGATGTGAATCCCATGGGTCTACTCCCGACCAACCATTGGTTGAGAAGGTGGTTGACTCTATTCCAACTTCACTTTATCATACTTTTCTCATAGAGAGTGAGGTTCATACCATTCAGGTTCTTCATTTTTCTTTAAACACTATTGGACAAGGGAATATTTCTCGTTTTGTCACATAACCCTCTTCAACTAATGACTCACTTGGTCAAATAAATCAACAAGTACAAGTAATTGAACCCATTTATAACATGGCACAAGTGCCAATTAGTTAGTGTGATCTAGGAATGATGCAAATTTCATCAGGGAAATTGTTACAAGGAATACCCCTTAGAAAACAACAATGCAACGACCTTATTTAGGATAATATTTCCAATATCAACCTTTTCAAAAATTTCAGAGCTTTCTTGGGGCTGAAAAACTTGGTATGGGTTATCCTAATTATCAAAACAATCTGTCTCAAGGTTGGATGAAAATATCGGTAGCCCAACCCATCCCATCCTGTCCATGATATCCATCACTAATAATTAACCTTCCCCCACAAGTCTATTGAACTACTTGGGGGCTAGAGAAAAGTTCCTTTTCTTGTGTTAAGCTCATTAAAAATGAAACAAGGTTCTGGAGTATCATTTCTTTTCCTGTGTCAAGATCGTTAAAAAAATGAAACAAGATTCCTCTGAGAATAGTTATTATACTATGTTAAGCTCCTTAAAAATGAAACATATCCCTTCCCACTTGAGTCTTTGATTATATCTCATCAATGTTGAGTCGACGCATCCACTTGATATCTTAAATGAATCTTCATTCCATCCTCTTATTAGTAATCAATAGACTACTTATGTGAATGAAATGAAACTTGGGGGGCATGTCCTTAGAATTACTTTATTATGTCAGGGGCATGAAATAAAATCTCAAGCATAGTTTTTCCTCATTTAAAGCCTGTGTAGAAGTGAAACTAATTTCATGTACTCTCAAGCATAGTTTCTCTTTGTTTCAAGATTGTGTAAAAGTGAAACCATTCTCATTTTATCCGACATGATTTCCATTCTTATCAATGTGTTTCTACGAGATGAGCCTTAGTTTTCTCATCCCCATCATCACCATTTGCTTCGTCGAGCATACACTTTCACTTGGTTGTTTTACCCTATTTTGGGTAACCATTGTGATGAGTGGTCTTATTAGCCTACCTCTTGACCTATATTTGGTTTGAGAAATTTTATCATGACTGAATACAATTTTTATTCTTTATACCACGTGTTCCTCTAAGAGGAGTTCTCTGTCAGCTCTTTTCAGACTTGTAAAACATGAAGAGATTGTTGAGCACTTCTCTCTTTGAACTTATTAAAGTAATTGAAAAACATATGCCTAGTATAAGTTTAACCGTTTTCTAGAGAAGGATGGAATATTTATGAAAAAGGAATACTTTAGTCAAACGTGAAGAAAAGGTTCTCCTGAGTGTCATTTTATGCATTTTTAGGATCAAGAGACTAAATTTACGTAAAGGAACCTTTGTAGTTTTTTTTTTTTCGCCTCTTTTTTCAAGCTCTCTAAACATGAAAATCAAGTCGAGTTACACCTTCAATGGGCTTGTTAAATCATAAAAAAACGTTGGACTTGTCAATCATGATGAAATGAAACAACTCGTTCTCAGTTTTCACTTAAATATTCTCAGTAGGATTCATCGAAAGAATGAACTTATAGATCAAGCATATGTTATCCTCCTCAAGATTATAAAAAATATAGAGGTATTGACCATAAATGGTTAGGGAAATTGGGAAACAAGGGATTTAATATATCAATGACAACAGGTCACTCTTGAATATGACACTCCATCACTTCATCTTCATTACTATTGGGTTGCGAAATCTACTTTCCTCTTTGGTTAATCACACCATATTAAAAGCCTCCGCAATCAGTTTCGTGTCAATGATGTCAACTCCATAAAATGTCAGTGATATGTTTAAGAGAAGACCTTGATCCAGGTGGATATTAGTGGCCACCCACCAAGTCCACTTGGATCTCCACCATTGTTTCTTTCATCTTTTCAGTTTCCTTAATTGTAGCACATATTACTATTTTCAGTAGTCTTTTGGCTCTTGAACTTTCAGAGCCATTTTGAGGCCCTAAAGGATAGTTTTTTGGACAACTGGGAGAATTATGGGCCCATGGATGGATGTTTCTCTTCCTAAAGTTTTAGTTCTTGGATAGGTATTTCTAACAAGATATTGTGCATGTCAAATGGAAATCATACACCAAAGTTACGACCCTGGGAAGTTGATGTACCAATTTACCCAAACAGGGCCCACAGTTTGGTGTTTCATCTTCTAGGGTTAGGATTTTGGATGTTTAGGGTTCTCCACTATTTATCAACAATAAATAGGCCTTTGAGCCTCATTGTAACATAGTTCAAAGGCATGTATCTGCCACAGATTTTCTCAGAGATAAGCTACCATCACCCTAGCTAGTTTATTTCCATTTCTGTTTGTAAGCATATTTCAGTATTTTACAGCAATGAAATGAAGTATTTTTTCTGCTCCATCTGTATATGTATGGTTATATCTATAATTGGTTGCATTCCTATTTAAATCTAGATAAGTGGTATTAGAGCAGTCTTCTCTTTCTCTGTCTTTCCTTGCATGTCCCCAACGAGGTCGGGATATAAGGAGTTAGGGCTTGAATTGGTTGAACCTTTGCAAGACTAGCATCGCAAATCCCAATGACCTCCCATGGAAGATGAAAATAAAGATGACAGGGAAGGATATCCTATCATAATCTTGCTCGAAGAGGCCCTCCAGTGATAAAGGAATGCGATTATGGACAACTTTGCCCAGATCCTTCGGCGGCTACCCAAGGGTGACACATCTACTTCTAGCAGCTACTCCGGAAGTGCCATAGCCTTTAAGGTACAAGTTAACTTTGACATTCCTTTATTTGAGGGTCAAATAGATGCAGACGCCATAGGTAAATAGTTAAATATGCTAGAAGGGTATTTTTCTGTTCATAAATTTTTCGGCTGAGAATAGATTACCTTCGCTCTTCTCAAAGTCGCCCCCCACATCAAGGACTTGTGGGAAACATACTGCGAGCAAAAGGATGAAATTACGACCTCACTGTTTTCATCCACACCCACAGGATTCATTCTGGACTGCCATCAAGGAGCAGTACTACTCTATTGGAAGCTATGAGGATCAATGAATAAAGTGGACCACATTGTGGGAGGGAAGGGACCAAGACGTGCCGGAGTTTACCAATATTTTCCATACCCTTCGCAGAAAGTTGGGTATTAAGGATTTAGAGAGGAATTTGGTACTCAAATACCATGGCTGCCTGCACAAGTACATCAAGGAAGAAATAGAATTCCTTAACGTCTCCTCGTTTGGCATGGCATACCGATATGTCGATAGAGTCAAGCAAAAGTATAAACAAAAGAAGCGAGACTTTGGATCTGCGAATCTAAAGCAAGGGAAAGCTTCCCCCAAACCGCAGAACAAAGGAAAAGTCCAAGGAAGGGTAGCCTAAGACAACCCACCAAAGCTACAATAAAAGAACAACGTCGTGATCGAAAAAGGACACGGGAAAGTGGTGTGAGTTCCATAAGAGCTCCACTCAAGACACAAGTGAGTGTCGAGCCGGGTAGTCACTAGTGGCGAAGCTAAGGGTTTTAGAATCAGATGCATGTTCTGACTGTGAGTTAGAACCCAACAAGGGGAATGATAAAGGGAAGCAGATCATTGATGCGGAGCCCAATGCCACCGTTGCCACCACGAAGATCCAAAAGGAGGAACCCGAAGATCCAGTGGAGGAGGAGCGTCTCTTCCACTCCCAGATGTGGATAAAGGCCTCCCCGCTATAGTTCATTGTCAACAATGGGAGCCAAAAGAACCTCATTTCGATAGGGGTCATGAAGCTTTTGGGCTTACCAACCATAACACATCCAAAATCGTACGCCATCGGGTGGCTTCACCAAGGACGAGATCTTCGCATAAGCAAATAGTGTCACCTTCCATACAACATCAAGCCCTTCATGGATGAGGTATTGTGTGACATTGCTCCCCTTGATGTTTGTGATGTATTATTAGAATAACCATACTTGTGGAAGTGACATGTTGTGTATGAATTAAGGCCCTGTGCTGTTATTGTTACTTTGGGAAATAAGTTGTACATGATACCGAAGGTAGCACCACCTACCAACATCTCTTTCGTTACTCCAAAACAATGCAATAAGCTCATTTCCAAAACCAAGAAATTTGTTTTCCTATTGATATTCCCTTAAGGAAAGAAGAAGACGGTGGTCAGGACCTCTAGACAGGGCCGCTCCACTCAGCAATTATAGATGGACAAGGTTGTGGAGGAGTACGAGGACATCTTCACCTCCCCCACATGGGTTGCTCTACACTATCAAGTCAAGCACTCCATTGATCTGATCCTAGGTGCACCGCTGCACAATGGACCAATCTATCACCACTCTATGTTGGAGAATGATGAAATCAAGAGGCAGATTCAGGAGTTGTTGCAGAAAGGTCACATCCGTCTGAGTTCATCATCCTATGGGAGCCCGATCATGTTGGTACAAAAGAATGATGGGACTTGGAGACTCTGTATCGACTATCAGGCGCTGAACAAGATCATTGTTCGTAATAGGTACCTAATCCCATGGATTGATGACCTACTAGACCAACAGAAGGGGGAAAAATATTTCATCAAGATCGATTTGAAGTCAGGATATCACTAGGTACCAATCGAACCCTTTGATGTGTGGAAGACTACCTTCAAAGCCAAGGAGGGCCTTTTCGAATGGTTGGTTATGCATTTTGGATTGACGAATGCTCTTTCAACCTTCATGAGGCTAATGGATGACATCTTGTGGTCGTTCACAAACTCATTTGTAGTGGTATACGTGGATGACATCCTGATCTTTAGCCATAGCTGGGAAGACAACCTCCACCACATCTGACAGGTTCTCCAACACTGCAACAAGACAAGTTATGTCCTAATTTGGAGAAATGCACTTTTGGCATGACCCAGGTTCAGTATCTGGGATAAATTATTCGTGAATGAGGGGTGCATGTGGATCCAACGAAAATTAAAGTCATTCATGATTGGCCATCTTCAACCACTCTAATAGAGCTCTACAACATTCCAAGTCTTGTCAACTTCTACGCAGGTTCATGTTGGGAGTTTCTCATATCACTTGGCCCTTGAGTCAAGTCACCAAGGGAGGAGTGAAAGAATTTTTTTTCTGGTCAGAATCTCAAGAGAAGGCATTCACATAATTGAAAGAAATCCTCTGATCGAAACTAGTGCTCACATTACCTGACTTGCAACAATAATTTGAGGTTGAGACAGATGCTTCTGACTATGCTATTGGGAAAGTCCTTACTCAACACGGGCATCCAGTGGCATATCACAGTGAGACACTTTCAGAAACAGTTCAGAAGTATCCCACTTATGAAAAAGAGATGTATTCCATTGTGCGGGCTTGCCGAAAATGGAAGCATTACATTTTAGGGAAGGAAATGGTCATCCAATTTCCCTTGGGTCATCTCATGGAGGAACTCAATGCAATGGGGAGCATTGCTTCCTAAGGGGGGAGGAATGATCCTAGTGGATATTGGTGGCTACCTTCCAAGTCCACTTGGATCACCACCATTGTTTCTTTCAACTTTTTAGTTTCCTTAATTGTGGCACAATTTACTATTTTCAACAGCTTTTTGGATCCTGAACTTCTGGAGCCATTTTGAGGTCCTAAACGATGTTTTTTGGGAAAGCTGGGAGCAACATGGGTCCATGGACCAATGCTGGTATTCTCAAAGTTGTAGTTCTCAGATAGATATTTCTAAAAAGATATTGTTCTTGTCAAATGGAGATCGTATGGCAAAGTTACGACCGCGGGAAGTTGATGCACCGATTCACCCAAACAGGGCCGACAATTTGGCGTTTCATCTTCTAGGGTTAGGTTTTGGGATGCTTAGGGTTCTCCATTGTTTATCGAAAATAAATAGGCCTTTGAGCCTCATTGTAACATAGTTCAGAGGCATGTAGCCACCACATCTCTTGTCAGATATAAGCTACCATCGCACTAGCTAGTTTATTTCCATTTATGTTTGTAAGCATATTTCAGTATTTTACAGTAATGAAATGAGGTATTATTTCTGCTGCAAGTCTATATGTATGATTATATCTATAATTTTTGGTGTTCTTGTTTAAATCTAGATCAATCCTTTAGTTAACATCTACTACAATAACTTAAGCCTTCATTCATGTCTTCTGCTTCTGAACCAACTTTACATCAATATCATTTTGTCTTAGATCTTGATACCCATTTCATGTCATTAGTGAGGGATACATTAAGGCCTCTTGCGACGAGTCACTTCCTGTTGAACTCAACTCATTATCATGAAATTTTACCTAGAAACTCCTATATGTACCTTGGAGCTTTCATAACTCAATGGTAACTTTCCTCACTCTTGATGACATATCCTCATCATTTCCCTTTGACCAGAAAGTTCTTTGTGGTGTTTGACTTGAACTCATTCATGCACACAATGTAGATTGTACTAGAGTACATTGAGAGCCATTTCATTATCAATGGTTTCTCTTCTATTTGTTAGAAGCTTACATCATTAGCCAGTAAATAGATGGTGTCTACCATGTTCAACTCCAGCTCATTTATTTGCATGGTTACATTCGCACTATTTATTGATGAGATAGAAGACCCCAGATCTAGTTTCATTCATCCGAGCTACGATTTTAGGATTGATACAAGATTACAAAGTATGATGGCTATAATCATTAAAACCACCTTCCAAGCATGGGTCCACACTTTGTCATTAGTGGACGAGACTTATTTATCATTATAAATGTAATATTGTCTTATATGTTGATTATGGGTATACCTCCCTCGACCATGATATCATGATAATACTATGTATTGTAACAAACGATGATCTTGACGAATTTGGTCTTGATATAGACTTGTTAGAAGGGAAAGTACTCCAATCCTTAGCCATTGCCTTTGAATTTTTACTTTGGGGGGAATTTGTTACAAGACATTTTTTCACATCCACCAAAATTCCTCAAAGCTGAATTAATCAACATCCTGAACACTTCGTCGTAATCCCTATGCAAATATCTAAGCATCATTTATCCATAAAGTTTTTTTTTTGGGGTCAATCAGCTTGAAAAACATGTTTTTAGCCCAAACACACTCCACACACATGTTTACCTGTAATGTTGCAAGATGCATATAGTGTATACACTAATTTGTTGGAAATAATGTTGAGGGGGGGGGGGGGGAGGGGTGAAGTCAGTATTATCAAATTCTTTTCAATATTTCTTCCTTATTTATACTTCAAATATTGATCGTTACCTTGTATGTCAGTACCATAAAATAATGAGCATGAACAAAAAACAGATAGTCACACCAAAGAACACCAGATATAAGGTGGAAACCCAATGTGGGTGAAAACCACCTGCTGCAATATGTCTCTATCTTCTTTCAATTAGAAACTCCTTTTACAGTGTTTTTGTACTGGTGTAGTCCTTTACCAGTATGCAGGCTGCAACCTGCAGAGAGCTACAACTCTCTCTCATTTTCCAGTCTCTCCTAGAAGGGAGCTACAACCCCCTACTTCTTTTCTTTCAAGGACCACTTTTCATAAATTTTCAAACTGGATCCAAAAATATCAAATAATCATCAAGTACATGCAAATCACCCAAATGCCTTATACAATCAACCAAGAATCACCCAGCTTCTCAGAATGCTGTAAAAAGAAAGATAATACCAGAAATATAAACCCATAACTCTGCAGCAAGAGATAAAAGATAACCAACAAATGTTTTAAGACAGATCTGTAGTTTTTCCTTATCTGGACTGCGTGACACTGCACCCAGCCTTATGTTTTCCTCTGTATCCACACAGAGCGTCTTCTGCTTCACTGGGTATATCCACAATTCACCTTCTGTCTTGCTGCATACTACTGTTGTGCCTCCGCAATCTCTTATTCAATTGCGGCGCATACTTCTAAGTACCTCCGCAGGCTTTCCTTTTTATCGCCCCGTGTACCTTTGATCTTGCTCTGCACTTGTTCTTTTGGCTCGCCGCGGGCATCCGCATTGTGCCCTTCTGTTGAGCCGCGTACTTCTACTGCATGTACGCACTGAGTCTTTGACTGTGCTGCGGGCTCCCGTACTGTGCCTTTCTGAGAACCGCATACCACCGCACAACACCTTTCACCAAGTTGCGATCCTCCACACCTGAACCATGAAATACTTGTGGACCTTTGATTTGAACCGAATTAACAAACCTCCGAAGAGCCACTGACGGTCAGATGCCCAGATTTGATCATGCGCCTGAGAGATCACACACTATAGATTCACTTTCAACTTCACTTTTATATAGATCAAGCTTTTTAAACCGATAACCCAATATTTCAGATCTTAATATATTCAATTTTTCTAAGATACATTGGCCAAGTGATCTTCTTCCCTATTTATAGACAAGCCCTCATTCACACCATGGGAAAAACCATCAAGTAACCAGAACAAGGGATCCAAACCGGGGCTAAAATAGATCCTATACCACGGGCCAAAACCATAGGATCATGATCGACGGGCTAAATACCAATGGCCAAACATAAGAAACCCCACGTGAGTGCGCTTCTCTGCCTTGAAGTGACTGAACTGGGGGACCGCACGTTCTGAACGGGTAACCTGCGGGTATGACCGCATCTGCTGCATGGCGTGCCTGCGGGTCCGCACCTTTTGAACCATTCACCTGTGAACCTCTTAATTTCAACAATTTGAGAGCCTGAACAGAACATTTCCACTAGAGTGAGTTTCCATCAAGTACAACACCTGTAACATAGAGCCATACCAGAAGCATAATGCCAACAATCTCCCCCTTTGGACTTGATGGCAACCTCAAGATCCTCAACATTATTCTCCCCGTTTGAAATTAAGGGAAAAGGGTTTATCCTCCCCCTAAGAAAATGCTCCCCCTAATTATAAACCAGATCAGCATCCATGTTCTCCTTCTGTGCTACCATAATGCCAACAATGCACTATATGCTTCCCCTGAACTTGTGCCATTCGATCTTCGACCAATGTGTAAACCAGCACATGTACGCATATACCCAGATGAACCTTGCATACAACCAACACCCAGAAGAGATTCAACAACAAGATGATGCATCAACAGCCCCCAGCTTTTGCCTGAAGTATTGAAAAGTCTCCCTGGGTAGTGGTTTGGTGAATATATCAGCAACTTGTTCCTTAGAAGGAACATACTCCAACTTGACCTTTTGTTGAAGCACTTGTTCCCGGAGAAAATGATACTTGATCAGTATGTGCTTGGTCTTTGAATGCATGACTGGGTTCTTTGAAATGTTGATTGCACTTGTATTATCACATAAGATGGAGATAGGTGGCATACAAGTGATTTGAAAATCCTGCAAGGTCTGCATCATCCAAAGAAGTTGAGTGCAGCAAGATGCAGCAGCAACATTCTCTGCTTCAGCTATAGACAAGGCAATCGAACTCTGTTTCTTGCTGAACCAAGATACTAATCTGGAACCCATAAAGAATGCACCACCACTTGTGCTCTTCCTTTCATCCACGCTTCCGGTCCAATCTACATCTGTATAAGCATGAAGTGTGAGATCTATATCTCTAGGATACCATAAGCCATAATTTTGAGTCCCTTGAAGATATTTGAATATTTTCTTTACTGCCTGAAGATGAGTTTCCTTTGGATTTGCCTGAAATCTTCCAACTATTCCCACTGCATGCATGATGTCTGGTCGGGTACCTGTCAGATAAAGTAGACTTCCAATCATAGATCTGTAGGTTGGTTGATGCACTACTGCTGATTCATAATTTGCACTGAGGCTACATCCTGTGACCATGGGAGTACATACTGGTTTTGCATCTGCCATGCCATATTTCCTCAAAATCTGCTTGAGATACTTGGTTTGAGACAAGAAGATCCCTCCTTCCTTTTGTTGGATTTGCAAACCAAGAAAATATGTCAGTTATCCAAGCATGGACATTTCGAATTCTTTCTGCATCACCAAGGCAATGCTTTGACAAATAGCTTCTTCATTGCTACCAAAGATAATGCCATCTAAATACACAACAAGTATTAGCAATTTGTCATTTTCAACTTTTATATAAAGATTTCTATGTGCTAATCCTTTTGAAAAACCTTGTTGATAAAGATATTTGTCCAAACGATAGTACCAAGCCCTTGGAGCTTGTTTGAGACCATAAAACGCCTTTTTGAGTCTATATACAAGATTTGGATCATTTCCAGGAATGAAACGATCTGGCTGCTCAATGTATACTTCTTCTTCCAAGTCTCCATTCAGAAAGGCTGATTTCACGTCCATTTGAGATACTTTGAATTTTTGAAAGCTTGGGAGAGCAAGGAACATTCGGATGGCCTCAAGTCTTGCAACAGGAGCCAAAGTTTCTTCAAAATATATTCCTTCTTGCTACACATACCGTTTACAAACAAGTCTGGCCTTATTTCTAATTACTTCCCCATTTTCATTCAACTTATTTTTGAAGACCCATGTTTTCCCTATAACATTCTTATCCTTTGGTCTAGGAATCAACTCCCACGTGTTGTTCTTTTCGATCTGCTCAAGTTCTTCATCCATTTCTTTGACCCAACATTCATCTTTGCATGCCTCTTTCACATTTTGTGGTTCAGTGGAAGAGGGTAATGCCAAATAGCTTGGAGCTTCTGCAATTGTTCTTCTTGTTTGTACACCTGCTTCTTTCTGCCCCAAAATCTGAGATTCTAGATGATTCTTCTTAACATACCTGGATGGCGTCTTCTCTTCTATCCTTGTCTGTTCCTCTGGTGCTTCTTGAGGTTCTTCTTCTTCATCATCCTGTATTTGAGGATAGTCTTCATCTTCTTCAATATTTTCATGATTTACTTGCCTAGGAGTGTATCCCTTTTCATCAACCACTACATCAATGTTGTCAACAATTGTTCCAAGTCTTTTATTGTAGCACTTATATGCTTTGTTGTGTGGAGAATAACCAAATAGAATGCCTTCATTTGCTCTAGGTTCAAGTTCGCCAAGTTGCTCATTAGTATTCTTAATATAGAATTTTCTCCCAAAGATTTTGAAGTGCTTTACCGAAGGATTTTCACCATACCAGAACTCATGAGGAGTTTGAGTGTTGTTTACTCGGACATCTGCTTTGTTGAGAATAACAACCGTAGCATATGCAGCTTCACCCCAAAACATTTGCGGGAGTTCCAGACTCATCAAGCAGAGCACGAGCCATTTGTTGGATTGTTCTGTTCATTCTTTCCACTACTCCATTTTGCTGAGGAGTTCTAGCTGTAGAGAATTCCCTTCTTATCCCATGTTCTTCATAGAAATCAAAAAATCCATTTGAGGTAAACTCTCCACCTCTGTCGGACCTGAGGCTCTTAGTTTTGTAACCTGATTCATTTTCAACCAAGGCTTTGAAGGATTTGAATTTTTCGAATTCTTCGTCTTTGTGCTTCATAAGTCCTAACCAAACAAACCTGGAGAAATCGTTGATAAATAATATCAAGTATTCTTCTCCTCGAGGTGTCCTTTTCCTAAAAGGACCACATACATCTGTTTGGACTAGCTCAAGAGGCATGCTAGCTGATCCTTCCTTCTCCGGAATGTTAGTTCTTGTTTGCTTTCCAAACTGACATGATTTGCATATGGTGTTGTCTGGAATTTTGATATCTGGAAGACCACGAACTGCCTGGTATTTGCATGCTTTCCTTATTTGTGAAAGGCTTAGATGTCCCAACCTCCAGTGCCATAACCGGTGTTCATCATCCTTGCTTAAATAGCATTGTTGTTGTCCTTCTTCAAATATGTATAGATTATTTGGAGTTCTTCTACCTTTGATCAGTGTGTCACCTGTATCAAGATCACGAACACGACATCCATTGGATCTAAATATTACCTCGGTTCCTTGATCATACATCTGGCTGACACTCAGAAGATTATGCTTCAATCCATCAACATACAAAACATTTCCAGCTCTGACCTTTTCCTTCAACTGAGCAGTGCCTTTTCCTTTTATAGCTGTAGGAGTATCATCTCCAAAAGAAACTTTCTTTCCCTTTTCTAAAGCAGAATATGATTCAAGTTTTTCTTTATCACCTATCATATGCTTCGAACATCCCCTGTCGATGTACCATAGATTTCCTGTCCCTCTGCATAAAAGGCTATCCCACATCTTTCTGTTTGTGGTTCCTTTATTCTCCATGTTCTGGTGCTTGAGGGTTGTTCCTTTGTCTGCTGAAACCTGCTCTTGCATTTAGAATCTTCATGACCAAAGTTATTGCAAATAGAACATTCAATTTCATTTTCAAGAGCCGAAAAATTGTTATAGGTCCTTTTTGTAATCCCAGTCATGCTTCTTTGTTTTTGAGCTTCTCTAGTCATGATTGTTTTATATGCAACGCATTGAAATGCTTCGTGACCAAATTTATGGCAAGAGAAACATTGTCCATTAAAGAAGCTTCTGCGGTTATCAAATCTACTGACCAAATGATTGTAATTTCTATTGTCATCCATTCTTGAGGCAAATTGAGGAGATTTTACCTATGGCTGGTTGTAGCTTTGGTTCACCCTTAAGACGGATTGCCCCTGGTTTACTTGATAGTCTTTGTTTTTTCTTGATGTAATTCATCCCTGTTTTACCTCGTGATCTCCATTGTGATTTTGCTCATTCCTTCTTGCTGCATCAAGATAACTCTTTGAGGTGGATGCTTGAGATGTTTCTCTATTATACCCCAGACCTGTCTTGCTTAGTGGAGAACGCTGTACATTGATGATCTCATCCAGAGTTTTAGATCCTTTGACAAACTTAATATTAATAGCCTTTGTTTCCTCAATTTCTTTTCTAAGGCCAACAATTTCACCTTCTAACTTTTCAAGAAATTTTTCTTTTTCATCAATTTGAAATTGTAGAGTATCAATGATCATATTCTTTTCTTCTATACATGTCTTGAGTCTAGAAATTTCTTCATAAAATCTATCCACATCTATAGCATCCATGTAATCATCATCCTCAAAGGTCATCAAAATTTTATAGTCTTTACCTCGTTCATCTTCATCACTATTTGATAGACCATCACTCTCTTCATGAGTGTAGTAGCTCTTCTTATTTGCATTCTGTTTCTTGTTCCATCTAATAGGTTCCTTTCCTTTGTCGATCTTATCCATATGAGGACATTTGGCAGCATAGTAACCTACTCTTCCACAAGCAAAGCATTTGAAGGGAAACTTACCTTTGAACCGTCCAGTACCCCGTTGAAGATTTCTCACAAAATTTGATTCTTCTTCTTCTTCTGACCCATGTCCTGATTCATAGTACTCTCCTTTGCCTGAAGCCTTCAAGGCAGCTTCTCTCCTGTCAGATGGACCTCCTTTCCTCATTTCATAAGCAGTTAGAATTACATGCAGTTGTGACATTTTAAGATGTTGTAGATTCTCCTTTTCTTCTATAGCAGAAACTTTATATTCAAACCTAGGTGACAAAGATATTAAGACTTTTTCAACAACAACAGCCTCTTTTATTTCTTCACCCAAATTTTTCATACAATTAACAATCTCATCCACACAAAGAAAATAGTTAGCCACACTTTCATCATTATACATCTTGAGATTTTCATACTGAATCCTAAGGGTTTGAAGTTTTGCACGTTTTACCTGATCATCTCCTTCACAGCTCAGAACAATCTTATCCCATATTTCTTTTGCGTATTTATACTGCATAACATTCACAAATTCTAATTGAGATAGGCATCATAGAAGAGTATAAACTACCTTTGCATTAGTTTCATATTTCTTTTTCTTTGCTGGATCTGTAGGAGTAGCAGATGGAAAAGTATACCCTATTTCTATGATGTCCCAAACATCTGTACCCAAAGATTGAAGATAGGCAGTAACTCTTACCTTCCAATATACAAAGTTTGTCCCATCAAAAATTAGTGGCCTGATCGATGCTTCCCTCTCATAGTTGCTCATGATGATGGATCTTCCTTCAAGCGATCAAGCTCCTTCAGAAGGACCTGCTCTGATACCAATTATTGGAAATAATGCTGAGAGGGGGGGGGGGGGGGGTGAATCAGTATTATCAAATTCTTTTCAATATTTCTTCCTTATTTATACTTCAAATATTGATCGTTACTTTGTATGTCAGTACCATAAAATAATGAGCATGAACAAAAAACAGATAGTCACACCAAAGAACACCAGATATAAGGTGGAAACCCAATGTGGGTGAAAACCCCCTGCTGCAATATGTCTCTATCTTCTTCCAATTAGAAACTCCTTTTTCAATGATTTTGTACTAGTGCAGTCCTTTACTAGTGTGCAGGCTGCAACCTGCAGAGAGCTACAACTCTCTCTCGTTTTCTAGTCTCTCTTGGAAGGGAGCTACAACCCCCTATTTCTTTTCTTTCAAGGACCACTTTTCATAAATTTTCAAACTGGATCCAAAAATATCAAATAATCATCAAGTACATGCAAATCACCCAAACTCCTTATACAATCAACCAAGAATCACCCAGCTTCTCAAAACGCTGTAAAAAGAAAGATAGTACCAGAAATATAAACCCAGAACTCTGTAGCAAGAGATAAAAGATAACCAACAAATGTTTTAAGACAGATCCGCAGTTTTTCCTTATCTAGACTGCGTGACTCCTCACCCAGCCTTTTGTTTTCCTACGTATCCACGCAGAGCGTCTTTCGCTTCACTGCGTATATCTGCAATTCACCTTCTGTCTTGTTGCATACTACTATTGTGCCTCCGCAATCTCTTCTTCAATTGTGCCGCATACTTCTAAGTACCTCCGCAGGCTTTCCTTTTTATCGCCCCGCATACCTATGATCTTGCTCCGCACTTGTTCTTTTGGCTAGCCACGGGCGTCCGCACTATGCCCTTCTGTTGAGCCGCATACTTCTACCGCATCTACGCACTGAGTCTTTGACTGTGCTGCGAGCCCCCGCACTATGCCTTTCTGAGAATCGCGTACCACCGCACAACACCTTTCACCGAGCTTGGATCCTCCACACATGAACCATGAAATACCTGCAGACCTTTGATTTGAACCGAATTAACAAAACTCCAAAGAGCCACTGACGGTCAGATGCCCAGATTTGATCATGCGTCTGAGAGATCACACACTATAGATTCACTTTCAACTTCACTTTTATATAGATCAAGAATTTTAAACCGATAACCCAATATTTCAGATCTTAAGATATTCAATTTTTGTAAGATAGATTGGCCAAGTGATCTTCTTCCCTATTTATAGACAAGTGCTCATTCACACCATGGGACAAAACCATCAAGTAACCAAAACAAGGGATCCAAACCGGGGCTAAAATAGATCCTATACCATGGGCCAAAACCATAGGATCATGATCGACGGGCTAAATACCACGGGCCAAACATAAGAAATCCCATGTGAGCATGCTTCTCTGCCTTGAAGTGAGTGAACTGGGGGACCGCACCTTCTGAACGCGTAACCTGTGGGTATGACCGCATTTCCTGCACGATGTGCCTGCGGGTCCGCACGTTTTGAACCATTCACCTGCGAACCTCTTAATTTCAACAATTTGAGAGCTGAGCAGAACATTTCCACTAGAGTGAGTTGCCATCAAGTACAACACCTGTAACATAGAGCCATACCAGAAACATAATGCCAACATAATCCACGTAGGTTACTCTACTTTGTAGGTGTGATGAGTCTAGAAAATCAGGGAAAAAAATTAATTTGAATCTTTTTTTCTAAAAGCTTCTAAGTTGGTTTGAACCATTTACCATGGATAAATATGACAAGTTCATATATGATCCTACTCTAGTGGTATTATCTCTTATCTTCATAGCTTATCCTCTTTTATATAAGGATCTCAAACATGGATTGGTGAATTCTAAACTACCACTTTCACCTTATGAATTTACTACCTCCCATAGAGTCTCGATTGGATTTTGGAGATTATTAGTTTGGATTTTGGAGATTACTAGTGACTTCATGCTGCTACTTTTAGCTTAAGAAATCCATACATTTATGCATTTTGGTTTAGTGTGAAGGTTTACTTTGTGGCAAGGAAGGATAAGACAATTGGGGATACATCTACAAAGTTAGCTTCTATATATGGTTGTAACTCTCTCCTTCATTTATTATTGAAAAAATCCCTTGTATTCTTATACTTGTGTCATGTTGATGCTTATGTATTTCAATGCCATGTTGTTTCATTTATTAGAGATATTGGATTATGCTATGTGGATACTATTGTTCCCTTGCTTTCTTTAGTCATTATTGCAGGTTTCGTTTATAGTGCAAGGATCTAGATTTGGAACTTACAAGCAAGGAGAAGAAGAGGCCTTAATATAGATTCCAAATAGGTATTTATTCTGTATTCTAGTCTCTCTAAGGAAAACATAGATATTATTTCTCTCTGCTATTCTAGATCATACCACAAGACCTATGGAGTTCATTTTTTCCGTAGAAGTGAAATTTCCATATAACAAGTAGGAAAAGCAACAAAGTGACATATTTGTGGTACATCCCTACATATATCATTATGTAGATAAATCATTATCTAGATTTTTAATTTTTCTAATCGTTATCTAGATACACTCTTATCTAGATTTTTCATCGCTCCTTACCATAATTGCTATAATAATTAGAAATGAATTGAAAGAAAATTTGATGTTAACTTTGAATCACACTTTCTTCATCCTCATCAGTATCTAGATACATTATTATCTAGTCTAGATTAGTGCGAGGGTGGTTGTATGAAGATGTGTGGAATAAGTGCGTGTATAAATTAAATTGTGGAGGAAGATATGCGTAGGTTCTTTTGCAGGAGAAGTTGTGAGGTGGAGGAATTTTACCAAATGGAAATAGGGACCCCACTTAATTAGCAGTAGAGGTAGGGACTATGCTGCATTGCAACTATTCCTCTTTCATATCATAATAGTTGAAGACTTCGTTGTCTTTTGTATCTATGATGTATTGCAAAATACATAGTTAGCTTCCAATAGGGCTTGAATAACCTTTCAAAATTCAAGAAGCATTATATTGTATTCATTTATGTTCAAGATTTCTATTTGGAGATTATACTTACATTTTTAAACACATTGTGCAATAACCAATTTCCTGGCTATTTATGTTATGTACTTAAAATTATTTTCTTAATCAGTGAGATTCTCAATACCATAAACTTCTATATTTTTCATTTATGTATGTAATGACTGTATTTATTTGCAATTAACATTACTACCATGCGTGCAGAGATTTACTGTTGATACCTATTTTTGCGGTGTATAAAGCTTTGGTCGTGTGGAAATCTACTCAAGCTAATACCAATTAGTGTTAAATTATTGATGCTAATGGTAATTATGGGAAATTATCCAAAATTTGTGTGTAGTGTAGAGCATTCATCTATAACATTCACATACTCAATAGGTGACTATTGGGTAAAGGTCTAGTAGATGAGTTTCTAAATGGCCTCCATTTTTTGCACTCCACAAAGCTCTAAATCTATGAAAAATAGAGAATATGTATAAGACGTAGAACCATAGATCAACACACCTTTGACATTCAATTTTTCCTGAATAGCATCTCTAAAATTCATGTGAAGATCACCAAATGTTGAACATAAAGAAAGTAAAACCAATAGAGATTGGAGATATTGTTCAGGCTAAATCAAAATTCGAAAATGTATTTTGAAATATATGAAATTACCATGATTTTTTATTTTCATAATATGAAATTTATCTACATAATATTTTGTTAATAGTTGAATGCATGCACATACCAATTATGTGCTAGGAAAACATATTTCTTTGGTTACTTTTTAAACTCTTTTTCATTTAGAATATTTCTAGATATAGATATATGGTAGAAAAATTGCAGAAGCTAAGCAAAAAACTTTTACTATCTGCAATGAAGAATGTGTCAAAGATGAAGTATGTCCAAGAAAACGAAGTTGCAAGTGCTAGTGAGTACTCTAATGCAACACGTTTTTTTCACTTACATAGTCTAGCACAAGTAAAAAGGATAATGAAATTATCAAAAATGTAGAATGATAGACTAATATGTCAATAGGAAAAGAAACAAAATGATAGATTGGTGGTTTTCACTTGTGCATTTCCTATAAACAAATATTTTCCTCAATGAAATGCAGTTTTGTACACAAATTTTTATGCACTTTGCATAACTTATACTCAATTGACTATTGATATGTATTATTTATAACTAAGTTATTTCCAATAATATTAACAATAAAACTGCCTAATGCAAATTGCATAGATCCACAGAAAGAGCACTTCCACATAAGAGCCTAAATAAAGAGATATTCTAAATATTCAAAAATATGATGATAAGAATTAAACAAGGTAAAAATATTACCAATACTCTCGTATACATCAACCACATACTAAAATAGGTACTCACTCTGGTGGAGTCTAGCCCAAAGTGTGTGTGTATGAAGTGTGTCGAGATATAGCATGCGCAGAGGAAGTTGTATAGACGTTATTATGAGAAGAAAGATCTATGGAGAAAGTGTTGACACACAAATGTGCACAAAATGAAGACCCTACATAATTAGCTATAGAGGCATGGAGATATGCATTATTTATGACTAATGTATTAGCCAAAATATCATAAAAGTCTAGTGCTTGATTTTATCTTGTTGTGAACATCAAATATGCATTTTAATACTAAAAAATTAGCAATAAAGACTTTAGTGGCAAGTGTGGTGATATTCACATTGAAAGCATCCTCCGTATAATGGAATTCCTCTGAACTTCTTCACATATGCCTAATTTCAAACATTTTGAGAAATATGAAAGCATGCATTATTTACAATAAAAATATTACCAATGATAGAAGTATAAAATATGCATTTTTAATACTAAAATATTAGCAATGAAAGCCTTCAATTAGAAGTGTGAATTCGAGACAATGAAGGTTTCAAATCTTCCTATGTATAATGAATCAATTAAATAGAAATAGTATTCATTATTTACAACTAAAATATTATCAATAATATAAGAAAGGACACTGTTATTGCAAATAGAAAATATGGAATATCTTTTGATACTAGAATATTAGTAATGAAATCTTTCAATGTGAAATGCAAAGCTCTACACAATGAAACTCTGAAAGCTTCCTACGTACAATGAACCTTCTTTGCATTTCCGCACATCCCACTAACAAAGATTCAACTCAATGAAATGTGGTTTTCTATAGATTCACTTAAATAGAAGTAGTATACATTATTTACAGTTAAAATATTATTAATAATATAAGCATAAAGAATGTTATTATCGACACCATGAAAACTTAAGTGCTTCTTCAACCTAGTGAACATTTTTTGGACTTCTGCACATCCTATAACTAAATCTTCCACTCAATGAAATGCGGTTTTGTACAGGACTTTGTGTGCACTCTGCTCAAAGTTTACTGAATTGACTACTAATATATATTATTTATAAATAAAATATTACCAATAATATTAGCAATAAAACTGTTTAGTGGAATGTGTCAATAATAACACTTCTGTTTAAGAGCTTAAATATAATCATTATTTACAACTAAAATATTAACAATAATTTCATATACCTCCACCGCTTACTAAAATCTTTATCAATAAGATAATTTAATGCAAACACATTTATCAACTAATAACAACTTACAATATGCATGGCTGACTGAATATGGGAGTAGCTACTTCGTGCACATTTCCACACATGAGCCTAAACAAAAGATATTTGCAAATGTGAATATAAGTAGTATTTACACTCAAATATCACCAATAATATCATATATTTTAATAGATTACTAAAATATTAGCAATAAAATCCTTTAATACCAACATATTTATTAATTAATAATACAACCGACTAAAAGGAATTATTGACTACAAAAGTAACCTCCACTCTATGGAAATAGTTATCCAAAGAGGATCAATTAATTAGCATAAATATTCATTTAGTAATTAGCATTGATCTAGCACCAATAATAGTTCCAACTCAAAATAATAACTTTTTCCAACACCTGGGTAATGCAACCACTGACACGTTATGTGTTAAAATTATGCCAAAGAACTTTATTAAACTTAAAACATTTGATTTACGATTATTAGTATAATGAGAAAAACAAATTGACATGTAACTTGTCATCATCATTATTATTATTACTATTATTATCAGGTTAAAAAAGCTTCATAAATCTTGGACTCTTTGATTTATGATTTACACCAAGAAATGAGTATCTACAATAACAAATGCAATCTTGGTATGGAAACGTTTCATACTTCCTCATTCACTCCCCCGCCACATAGTTCTTCTACACAATTTTATTATGCGTAATAATAATTTTTAAACAACGGAAGCCACATAATATCAATCACTCTTTATAATGTGTAGGTTTTAACCCCGTACAGAAATTACCTGCATACAAATTCTAAAAACAGAAAATAAACAAAGGTGAGAGAATAACGCATAAAACAAATATACATATATATTTCCCCTGGATCCCAAAACTAGGACTGCCAGATTGATTTTTCATTATATTCCTTTCAATGTTACCATACATATATATACATGCTGAAGCATCCATAAACCCCAATCCATTAATCTTGGATTAGAACATAGTCGTAGTTCGCTTGACCTAATCTACAAAATACCATGGACTGAAAACCATCGCGCCCAAAACCATGTGCAAAAACCATGCACAAAACCATAGGTAGGTTCGCCGACCTAATATAGGGTCCAAAAAAATTATAACACAACCTAGCATAATGTATCACACAATTTCATAATTATTTAACTTCCTACATTTTCGTGATTCACCATGGATATGCAAGCATGACCCATTCATTCAATCAAATGCTAAATAGCAGTTCTTCAAAAGCAACACATATACTTTAATTCACTAAATAGTCATTGAACAGAGTATTTTATAATAGTGATAGATTCAACCTTATCAATATCTTTGCATCTAGTTGTGATAACATCATTGTGTGTGGATTTAGTGAATAGATATTTGTGGTTAATTAGTGATAGTATTAGATGTATTCTTGAATCACAAGATTATGGTTTCATCATTCTCTAGATACATTATTATCTAGTATAGATTTTTTATCATTCCAATGGTTTCAATGCAATATTGATGGTGTACAACAAGTGAAAGTGAAAGTAAGAAATGTAAAGCAAGCCATATCTGAATACAAAAGAGTAACCATAATTAGAAAAAATCCTAAAGTTTTCCAATTGCAACCCCTCATTAGGCTACTCCCTTCCATCCAAAAAAAGAAATGGAAGAAGAAGCACACAAATGGCCATAATGACATTGTGTATCGAAATGATATAAGAGAAAATCCTTGTGCTAAGAGGAATTGATATAATTTTCAGATGTTGTAGATGTTTGCTTTCATTTTTTGGCTGGATTAAAAGAGATTTGACATACTTCCCACACATAAGTGTATAGATGTGGATTTGCAAATACTAATGATAAATCTAGTTTAATAATAGTTGATCGAAAATGGAAAATCCTCATAATCTAATGGAGCTATAAAACGTCAGACAACATAATGAAACCAAAAAAAGTAAAGATATATTAAGAAAATATATAGTGTACAATTGCAATAAGGAAAGCAATGCAACATTCTCACCAACAATAGATAAATCCATGTTATTAATTTAGAGAAAGTTTAAAGGAATCACTATAATGAAGGATAGATTATATTGTCAAGTCACACCAGGATTCTCTGAAGAGAATCCTTACGATTACCAAAAATCCCTAATTGATCATAATGTTTTGTAGTGCCGATATGGGAAAATGTTGCACTACCAACGCACTAGAAATCTTGGTGTTATTCAAAATCAAATAATGATGTTTCTTGTTTAATGTTTATTATTTAAGTCCTTATTGCAATAAATAATTGCTGCTAATTAGCACAACCGACATTTTCATCTCCACATATGATTCCTCCACACAGATTTCCCTGCAAAACCACCTACATAAAACTTCCTCCACAATGTCATTTTCGCACATGCTTCCTCTGCGCAACTTTGTACAACCACCTCTACAGTAATCTAGACTAGATACCAGTGTATCTAGATAATAATGAGGACGATTAAACTATGATTTAGAAATAATGTCAGTTTTTTTCTTTCAATTCATTTGTCATTATCATAGAAATTATGGTAATTCCTCTGTATTCAGATATGAATTGTGTCAAATTGACTCATAGATCTTCAACATAATTCATGCACACTTTCACTAATGAACAAGTTATTTAATCACAAAATTTACAAACAATGCTTTTGTTCATGTCGACACTTATAAACAATATTGTTATACATTACTATGTTATTAGCTCATTTTAGGAGGAATTGCCAGAATGTGGTGAAAACTCCATCAAATGAAATGTGTCGAAAGCACAAAAATTGAATTGAATCTTTTATTGTAGAAAACAAAAACTATAAAATTCCCTAGTTCTCAAACGCATTACCCATCGTTCAACACATTAAAATGTTTCCATGAAAAAAGCTTCACTAAAATAAACATAGTAATACTAATTTAAAATTTGTTCATAGTTAAATTATTCACGTAACGCTGACACTGATTTCCTTTTGCACCCTTATTTTCTCGCCCATATGCCATCCTCTGCATGTCATTCGGACAATGAATGTTTACATTTTTCATAATCAAACCAACATCAATGGCAGTTATAAAGGCTTAATTTCAAGAAAATTTAGATCGATGATATATTTCATTTCTAGAGCGATTTTGATAATTACAAACTCAAATTGTAATTAACCATGTTTCTTAGTGAGTGGAATATAGATTGAAGTTGATGGAGTGTGATTCTAGAGTTGTAGAGCAATAACTCAGTATTTTTTAGCTACAATAACCAATTCTCTCAAATTTCTCATCTATTTGGTCTCAAAGAATGTTGAAATGATTCAATTTGAAGCACATATCACTGACCTTTTGCACAATTCATGCACGTTTTCACTCATAAACAAGTTATAAAAGAAAAAAGACATTTGGTCATGTTGACACGTATATACAATGTTGGTGTCCACTATTATGTTATTTAATCACTTTAGGAAAACCATCCAAAGTGTGAATGCTAGTGATTTTTCCACACACCCACGTAATAACCTTATTTTGTGCTAAAGGCTTTCCTAATTAACTAATTAAAGAACGTGTTGTTGTAGTGAAATCTTTCCACTTCATAATATTTTTATTTACACACACTTAGGAATTATTATTATTATTTAATATTATTGGTAATATTTTAACTCTAAATATTACTAAATAATTTACTATTGTATCGAATGTGGTGAAAACTGCTCAAAATGCAATATGTCCAAAGCATGAAAACCGAATCAAATATTTTACTATCGAAAACCAAACTGGAAAAATCCCCTGTTTTCTCTCACATTACCCATCTTTCGTACAGTAAAAGCTTCAAACAAGGAAAGTTTTACAAAAGAAAACATAGTAATACTAATTCAAAAAATTTTCATAGTTAATTTAATTATGTGTTAATGTAATAGCCCTTGTGAAAAGTTCATGTAATAAAATTTAATAAACAGAAAATGAGACCATGGGTAAGGGACACGTATTCCAAGCTGATTGTTGGGCAAAGATATCCTAGCAGGCCTCACTATATGTGTGTTTTTCGTAAAAAAAAAAAATCGAAGGCTAAGGCAAAGGCATTAAAAGGCAAAAAGACATTTTTAGCACATTTCTTTACAAAAATAAAACACTTTAGGATAAACATAAGGTGAAAGGTCACAAGATGCATGTGAGGAGGAAATTGAAGGAAAATAATGGAAACTAAACAAAACAGAGGCCTCATTCATTAAAAGGCCTATGAGGATCAGTTGGCAGGTCTTGACAATGTTAGCTTGGTGAGTGAAAGTTTGGAGCTCTCTCATTATTATGTCTCTCTCTCTCTCTCACTCTTAGCCACTTAGATTTTTCTTGGAGCACCCTAGCTTTCGATCAAGGAAGGAAAATCAAACAAAGGGAAAGGAAGGAAAGAAAGGATCAAGTAAGGAAGAGTACGATCAAGCAACTTTAGTAGGACTACTTGCAAGTAACCTTTTGCATGTGTGATTTCCTAGCTGGTTCAGATATGCATGGATTTTCATGCTGGGGTATGGTTCTCTTTTTGTTGGTCTCGTGGTTTTACCATTTTGTGACAGTGGATTTTAGCCTAACCTAGCCTTTTTCTAGATGCCATGGTATGTTGGGATGTTATTTCGGTTTTTGATATTTGGAATTGCCAGATGGATTTCAGAATCTGATCCGAAGGTGCTCTCACGACTCATTCCAAAAGTCCTAGCAATCTATTCATGGTTTTAGTGGGATAAATGGTAACGGCTAAGGAAGAAGTATCTGTTTAGGGCCTAGTGATCCAAGTTTGGATTGTGGTAAATATTGAGAGACTAGTCTCATTTTAGGGCCTAGTGATCTAGGATTGGATTGTAATAAAGACTTAGAGACAAGGAGACAGAAAATTCCTCAAGGATAGTGATGTATTCTGGATGGCATTCCATGTTTAATTAAATTGTGATCGGAGCACCAGTTTTGGTGTGATCATAGTTTGGTGAGGGTGGAGGCAGTTTAACATCTAGATTCCCTTGACTTTTCTTTGATTGGTTGTTCTATGAGATCCCACATTCATGCTTGGAATATGACACAGGGGTGATTGGCTGAAAGAGAGATTTGGTTCAACCATGTCTATGGTGGGGTGGTACATGGAATTCCCGAACCTGGTCGAATTTTCCTATGATTAATAAAAGCTAAGTTATCTTACTTTTTAACTGATTTATATGTGGATTTAATGGCTATCATATCTCTGATACTTTCATGGTTTAATGATGGTGATAAGCATGGTTAGATGACTGGTTTATGACATGGTCATTTCATGTATTTACTTGTAACTATTAAATAGATGGATGCAAGACCTAATTGATGATGTTGTAGCTCAATGGAGAAGGATGTGATCCTACTAGTTATGTTTCATAAGTGGTCTCAGTCATTTATGTTCTGTCTTGTATTCTAGACTTGTTGGTTGAATATTTACTAACTGTTTGACAAAACGTCTATCATGGTTAGGCTTGGTTAGGTAAAGCCCTTGATCAAGTTTTGTGTTAAAGGGTTTACCTTGATGTAATTTATTGCCTTGGAAAGACTCATCAAATTCTAGGCATTGGTTTCGAGACTGGCCCTGAAAAAGTGGCTTAAATCTCAAAGTCTCTAGAACAAAACCAGCTAAGAGAGACTAGAGTCTCTCTCTTGCAAGAATTATGGGGGTGGCTATAGATTTATAGTTGCATCCATGCCTTGTCATGGGAGAAAATCACGGTCTAATTCATTAAAATTATAGGTTAAATCAGGGGTGGGCACCTGGAGTGGTGGGTTAGCTCTTGGAGGTCTTGAAGCACCTGAAGGAGGTCTATAAGGTCTTATTTTGTTGATTCCACTTCCTTAAGCTCACATAGGAGGTGGAACTTATAGATTGGTATTAGGGCATGGTTGCACTCTCCTTGGGTGAATGTTTTTCTCATGCATGCATGTTAGTTGCATGTGTGTTTCTTACACTTGCATTCCATTTGTTTGTTGCATTGCATAATGATTGATCATGGTTGTAGTAAGGTTCTCATGAGGAACTTGATGTTGATTTTGTGGAATGCATCGTCATGCATATATCGCTAGTTACATGAGTATATGTAGCTTGATGAAATCCTTGTATGTTGGGTTGCATTATTGGTTATTTGATTACATGCATCAGTCTTGTAGGTTGATTATAAGATGGATTGATTATGCTAAACTACATGTAGTTATGCGTATGTGTAGTTGATTAAGTATTTCTTATGCAGGTTGATAGCTGCATGAAGCAATGTGTACAATGGAGTAATGGTTTTGGTCATCCATGTTTCATTTTAATTATAGTTATGCATGAACAGTAGGTCAAACATGCATTGTGAAGTCATGGTATGGAATTTAGGTCATCACGGTGATATTGGCATGTTATGATGCTAATGTATTGGCTGAGATAGAGGAGGAGATTCAGAGCATCATAATGAGGTTGCAACATTGGACTTTGGGGTAAGCGAAGATTGTCATATAGGTATTGTACGTTTGGAATTCAGGCATGTAAGTCAATAATTTTTATATGCATTAGGTTTATATACATTAGGGTTATGTACATGTATTTTGATATTATGGTTACATTCATTAAAAATGTTAGTTGATTAGTGTAGTTATATGCACATGTGTCAAATTGTCAATAATGATAGTAACATGTAGTTGTATGCATTGTGATTCTTGTTTTATTTTAGATAACCTGATGATTATGTTATATGTTGTAGATGAGTATGTGATAGGTTAACATTTTTTTGTTATATGACAATTAGCTTGATAATTAGGGTAATAGCATCTATATCTTGATCTTAAATGTCTCATGGTAAATTGGATTGGCCTATGTAGATGGTTATGGTTACGATATTCATGTATGAGCCGACATATTTGTGATATGGTGTTGTACTAATCTAGGTTGACTTTCCAAACGTGTGAATGATAATTTTGTATGAGTTATGATGTAAACATGTTAGATAGTGACTATTCTGGATTCCATGATATTATTTATGTTTGAGTTGATATGTTTTGAAATTATTCATGCTAAGTAGATTTATTGTGTAGACAAGATAGCCTCCCCCCAGAAACAATAAGGTATGAGTTTTCTTATGTCGTATATTTGGTGCTTGAGTGTTTGATTATGTCACCTAGTTAATTATTTAACATGGTATGTTGCAAGTTCGATGAAAGTTTGATGAAATGCATAATATGATTATGTGTTCAAATGATATTGTTTTAAGATGATCCTGCTAATAAATATGAGTTGGGATAGCTAACATGTGCTTGAGTATGATAGGTGATAGTTGTAGCATTATGTATTTTGACTAATGACTATGAGTTGACTACAGATTATAACATGATTATTAGTGCTGGTAAAGGTTTATTTTGAATTGATAGATATTATTGGCTTGATATGTGGAACATGTGGCTGGCATGTGCGAGAAGTTGCAGGAAACATGTGTGGTATTAGCATGACAAGGTAATAGCTGATGTGTTTATATAACTAATAGTTACGCGATGCGATAATGCATAGGAAGCCTCGATTGTAGCAAGGAAAAAGGTAAAAGAAAGGAATTAGGCAAGAATTTATTTGGTTAGGTTTGGAAACCCTAATTCCAAAAAAAATACTGTTTTGAATACAAGGAGTCCTCTTAAGCTTTAATTTGTTAGATATTATGTGGATATGTGTGATAGTCATGGACATGTAAATGACAGGGATATTAGCTAGTCTCTAGTTACAAATGGATTTGTCAAGGGAATTGGAGTTCCCTGAGAGATGGCATGGACATGTTTAGCTACAGGGGAATGTCCTTGGTACAATGAGATAAGGTATCTAGTGTATTTTTATATTTATTTATGCACTCACAATTATGTGTTTATGGAATTATGATGTAGGGGATTGCATGACAAAGAGATTTCCATGAAAATTTTGAAGAAGGATCTAGTTGATATTTCCTTGGGAACCATGGGGATTGAGTCATGTTGTCTATGGTTAGTATTTTACTTTCGGTATTTTTTGATTGTTGTGCTTGATTTCAATTATACGTGTGTCTAGTGCATATCTATGCCACTTTATTTCTGTGTCGTGCTGTTATTGGTTTTCATGGTATTCTTCTTGTTTATTTCTTGGGTTTCCTTTTATGTTTTGAGTCTTGGGAATTGGTCGAGAAAGAGGAAAGTTAGTGGAGCTTGGGGAGAGTCATGTGGTAGAAAACATGTAAGGTAAGAGTTCGATGAATCTTTGTGCATGAGAAAGAATAGTGGAAGGTAAGACTATGATAGTCGGTTGGACTGGTCGGTCCATAGTGCTAAATGGATGGTGGCAATACAAACATGTGAAAGGTAACTAGAACAATGAATTAAATGGATCTAATGTGTTGGATGCCTTGGTTATCTTGGGAATGATTGTTCTCAATGGTGTACATGTTTAGCCTCGATAAAGGAAGTTCTCTTAACCTAGACCTTATGTTATCTAGTAATTATGTCTAAATCATGATTATGTTCATGTTTATATATGTATACATGTATGTATGTATGTCGTTGTCTGACAGGATGATAATTTATTTATGCTAAAGATTATATATGTAAGTATGTATTTTCTCAGTGTCTAACAAGGTTGTCAGGGATCATCCTTGTGGAGGAATTATTGCTTATGTATGTGAATGGCATGAGGATCAATTATCATGACAAATATATGAGGTCAGTATCATGCAGTTATGAATTGATATTGTATACTTGTATTATACCTACGTTTATGATAGGTAATGTGGAAGGATACATCAACAAAATGAAAGTACTATGGTCTGAAACATGCTAGGAAAAACATAGATAAGACACTGGGAGTAAGGTTTCTTGGTAGGGATAATGCATTTTGGATGTGAGGTACTATTGTTGTGCATATGTTGTAAATGTTGTACATGTCATATGTGCATGTGGTGTTGTGTATACATAGTGTGTGTATATGTTTTTTATGCAATGTTATGTACAATATGGTACATATAGTTTTGTGCAAATATTTCATATGTAGTGCTAGGTATAGATGATGCTGTGTACATGATAGAGATGTCATATTGTGTGCATATGGCATTCTGGACATGTTGGATATGTAGTGTTGTGTACAGATGATTATATGTACATGTCGAATATGTAATTCCATGTACATATGGTGTTCTATGCATGTTGTACATATGGTGCTATGTACATATGGTGTTGTGTGTGCGATTATACAAGTGGTGTTGTGAGCATGTGGTGTCATGTACATGTTGTACATGTGGAGTTGTGTGCATGTGGTGCTGTGTACATGTCATGCATGTGATGCTATGTAGATGTGGTGTCATTAACATGTCATGCATGTGATGATGTGTACATTTGGTATTGTGTACACATTGTCTAGGTGGTGTTGTGTACATGTGATGATGTGCACACATTGTATGGGTGGTTGAAATGTACATGTGGTACAGATGGCACCGATGTATATGAATGTATTGCATGGTGTTGTATGATGTGGGTAGTTATATGTGTGTGATGCACACTACGTGTTTGTGCAAATGGTTAAGGAGAAGGCATTGTGTATTTTCTAGTGTGGCAATTGACGTGGAGTGCATACAGAATAAAGAAAGTGGTAGAAGTTGAGGGTTTATTAAAAGATAAGTATCAATATTTTATTTTTAGTTTTCTTATGCATTTGATTTATGACTATGGTATATGATGATTATATGTGATCTATGATTCTGGTTTATAATGGTTACATGTGATTTATGTTGTTGACCTATGATGGTTGTGTTTTGACCTAACCAAATGTGATATGTTATACATGATGTTTTGATAAAATAGTTAGTTTGAATTGTTATGACAGGAAGTGAATAGGATTGCAAGTGTCCCTTATTGACAAACTACCAATGAGGTATGATTTGAGGTTATTTCAATTTGTTTGAATCTAATGGAAATTATGTTCTTGGAACAGGAATGCATGAACATTCCCAGTTGGGTGGTTGAAATCGACTACAAGAATTTGCAGCAACAACAAAAGAAATTCGAACATTCAAAAGTATGCTGGTAAAATACTTTAGGAGTAGGGCCATTGTGGGACACTGGTACCCAAATACTATCCATTGATTTTCATGAGCATGTTATGACTGGTATGATGGTTTTGAGGTAGGCATATGCCTTGGTTATTGATATTCCTATGCAAGGAATCCTTGCCAAGGGATAGATCACCCCGAATAGGGAATTGCAGGAACTTGGAAGGTGAGTGACTACACTAAAGGGGGTAACTAGACTTCCCGAGGGACTGTGTAGCAAAGAGGGGAAGGTCACAGATATATTGGTTTCGGAAATTATCATTTCTAGATGGAATCAGATGAACATTGGGTGTGTGCCCTGGAACAATGAGTCTGTAACTGCTCATTGAGATGACAAGTGGCGCAGGATTTTACCACTGGACACTAGATTCAGTGTTGACTATGTAAGTGGATTTTGGACTTCCTGGGAATGAGGTCAATCTTGGTACTACTTTGAGGGTGGAGGCATGATCCTCTAGATTCCCTTATTGATTGATATAGGCATCATATCCTTTTCATTGTTGGTTGACAAAATGTGCATATGTGTATATGTGGTTACCGTAAATACCGTAATGAGTTGTGTTATAAAGCTTCAGTATGTGATATGGATATTATATTGTCATGTTGTCATGATGTTTTGCTTTTGAGCAGGTCTTTCATTGTAAATAATGCAAAGAGATAAGTTATAAATCTCCATGGGCAGTAAGTTTTTTCACTGATATTGCTGAGGTTTTGGTGTGGTTTAACACCGAGAATAATGTTCCACAAGGGGGAGGGTTCTGTAATGGCCCTGGTGAAAAGTTTATTTAATAAAAGTTAATAAGGGAAAAATAATACCATGGGTAAGGGACATGTATTCCAAGCTGAATGTTGGCAGAAGATATTCTAGTGTGCATCAGTAAATGTGTGTTTTGGCTAAGGAAAATTGGCAAAGGCTAAGGAAAAGGCATTAAAAGGAAAAAATTCATTTTTGAAACCTTTATTTATGAAAATAAAGGAAATTAGGAGAAACGTAAGGTAAATGGTCACAGGTTGCATGTGAGGAGGAAATGGAAGGAAAATAATGGAAAACAAAGAAATTAGAAGCCTCATTCATAAAAAGGGTTCTGAGGATCAGTTGGTTGGTCTTGATAGTGTAAGCTTAGTTACTGAAAGTTAGGAGCTCTCTCATTATTATCTCTCTCTCTCTCACAGTCTTGGTCACTTATAGTTTTCTTGGAGCACTCTAGCTTTGGATCAAGAAAGGAAAAGAAATAAAATGGAAAGGAAAGCAAGGACTAGGGAAGGAAGAGTAGGACCAAGTAGCTTCAACAGGAATACTTGTAGGAAACCTTTTGCATGTGTGATTTCCTAGCTGGTTTGGAGATGCATGGCTTTGGATGTTGGTCTATGGTTCTCTTGTTGTCGATGGCATTGTTTTGGTGGGTTACCACAATAGATTTTTGCCTAGCTTAGCATTTTTCAAGATGCCATTATAAGTTGGGATGTTATTTTGGATCTTGAACTTTGGAATTGCAAGATGAATTTTGGAATTTCCAATGGAGGTGGTCTCAAGGCTCATTCCCAAATCCCTAGGAATCCCTTGACCAGTTTTGGTAGCATACACAGTAAATCCTTAGGGGGGAAGTCTCGGTTTAGGCCCTAGTGATCCGGGTTTGGATTGCATTAAAGCCTGATAGACTAGGCTCAGTTTAGGGCATACTGATTTGGGATTGGATTGCGGTATAGACCGAGAGATAAGGAGATAGAAAAATCCTCTAGGATAGTGATGGATTTTGAATGGCATTCCAACTTCAGTTTGATTGTGATCAAAGCACCAGTCTTGCTCTGATCACGGTTTGGTGAGGGTGGAGGTGATTTAACATTTTAATTCCCTTGGTTTTTCTTGGATTGGTTGGTCTATGAGATCCCACATTCATGCTTGGATTATGGCACTGGGGTGACTTGCCAAAAGAGAGAGTGCATTCAGCCATGTCTATGGTTGGGTGATACGTGGAAGTATCGAACCTGGTCAAACTTTCCTATGATTAAATAAACCTAAGTTCTCTTAATTTTTCACTCATTTATATGTGGATTTAATGGCTATCATATCTATGATATTTACATGGATTAATCCTAGCGATAAGCATGGTTAGATGACTAGTTTATGTAATGGTTAGTTCATGTATTTACTTGTAACTGTTAAATTGGTGGTTGAAAGACCTAATTGATCATGTTGTAGCTCGATGGCGAAGGAGGTGATCATTCTGGTTATGTTTCATAAGTCGTTTCAGTCATTTATGCTTTGTTTTGTATCATAGACTTGTGGGTTTCATATTTGCTAAATATTTGACAAAATGTCTCTCATGGTTAGGCTTGGTTAGGTGAAGCCCTTGATCATGTTTTGTGTTAGAGGGTTTGTTTTGGTGTAATTTATTGTCTTGGAATGTCTCATCAAATTATAGGTGTTGGTTTGGAGACTAGCCCTAAAAAAGTGGCTTAAATCTCGAAGTCTATGGCACAGAACTGGTTGAGAGAGACAACAGTCTCTCCCTTGCAGACATTGTGGGAGCAAGTATAGCTCTACAGTCACATGCATGCCTTGTCATTGTTGCGACTCTGGGTCTAATTCATTGAAATGTGAGGCTAACTTAGGGGATTGTACTTGGAGTTGTGGATTATCTCCTAAGGGTTCTGAAGCACCTGAGGGAGGTTTGTAAGGTCTTGCTTTGTCAATTCTAGTTCCTTAAGGTCACATAGGAGGTCGAATCTAATCATAGTAGCTTATCTTATCATGTTTACAAAGATTGGTATGGTCACCTTAGGTAGGTCTGGGAGGGGGTGTTACAGTCGATGACATAATTTTCCTTTTTCACCCTTGTTTTCTCTTCGATATGCCATCCTCCACACGTCATTCAAACAATGAACATTTAGATTGTGCAAACTCAAAATTGACATTAATAGTAGAGGGAAATGCTTAAAATCAAGGAAAGTTAGATAGGTGATATTTATACATTGCGAGAGTGACTCTGTCAAGATAGAGTCATAGATTAAAATTGTAATTCGTCAAGTTTATTAGCAAGTGTAATACAGATTAAAGTTTATGCAGCATGATTATAGAATTGCAGAGGAAACGCTCAGTACCTCTTTAGTTGTAATGGTTGGTGCTTCAATATTTCTCATCAATTTGGTCTCAAACCATGCTAAAATTATTCAATCTCAAGTATGGGTCCATTTCAACCTTCTAAATCAGAAAATGAAAATACTAGACTTGAATATGGAGTGGCCACAATTAGAAAATGAAACATTGAGTTTTTGTTTGGATAAGGGCTCACACAGAGAATTCTAATGCTGAGGAGGATGCTAATGAAATTGATGATGATAACATGGTCATTAACCAAGGTGCCTCCCCTTCTCAGCGTGAGCTATCCCATGTTGCTTGTGATATTGAGGATAGGTAATCATTTAGATAGTTTTTTTTTCGTTGAAAAAGAAAACCAGTTTACAATAACTGTCCTTCCTCAAGTTTTTGAACATTAGAACATGAAACTTTCATCATATTCAAAGATAATTTTTTTTTTCCATGAATGACATTTATTTGTATCACTCTATTTAATTCATTTCCTATATGCTATGTCAAAGTAAATCGTTAATGAGTTAGTTTTTGCTTTTCTCTCAGTAACTTAATTAAAAATATTTATTTCACTTATTTTGCGTAGTTGTCTATTTTCCTTTCTGTCTCACGTAAAATTTTATTCGAAAAATCAACATACATTCCCCATCTTTGACACACTCAAATTTCTGCACAATGAAACATAATAATAATAATAGTTTAACATTAATATTTTAACATTAAACTCCCTATTTTCATGTTGTTCTCCATAAAATACTTTGTCCTCCACAATATTCAATTCTAACACTAATTCTTACAGTAATAACACACTACTAGAGCATCCTTGAAACTCCTTATTCTTTATAGCTCTAAAAACATAGCTTTACGTAATTGATCTCTGACACATACATTGTTCTCCGCATGCTAAATCTATGCAAAATGAAACATTTCAACATTAAATTCCCTATGCACCCCCTTTCTCTTGTAGGTACCCTATCTCTCTGTAAAAGAAAAAATTGTAACAATATCCGTATGCATCACCATTCTGATTAAGGACCCGAGTTAGTTCTCAAGTCAAGCTACTTTTAGATATTGTTTAGCATACCACGAATATGTTAGGGTTAAGCATTAAGCTATTTTACTTTACAATTAATTATTTAATCTTAGGCATTAATGGTTAAAATATTTTGATTTAACGTTACTTATTTTATTTTATTTTAAATTTTTCATATGATTAACATATAGATTTTAGTAGATTTATGTGTTGAGGTACATTTGAGGATTGACCATTAACAATTTTGGCGTAACCCTTGTAGGATGCCACATACTAGGATTTTTGCTTGTAGCGGATGTTTTATGCAGCCCACCCTTTTTTTCTAAATTGTTTATATCGTTTCTAGTCGTAAAGCTATTTCAATTGTTATTTTTTGTTTAATCATTAAACGTTTTGAAGTAGCATGTGAAAAATATGCTAATTTACATTATTTTTCCTTCTAGAAAATGCTTTATGTGGCCCACCTTGTGTGCAAGAAAGCCCCGCACACTCAATGTCATACTTCTCTACCTCCGCACAATGTGTTAATGAATTATATTTAAACAACTAAATTATACTACTGTATTTTAACATTTTTTTACAAAGTAATAATTTGTCCAACAATGTCTTGAAAATAAAAAATAACATCATGAAAGCATGACACTAATGATGTAACCCATTTGGAAGATGCTAGACCCCAAGGTTTTAGCTTGTAGAAGATGTTTTGTGTGGCCGAAATTCGTTTTAAGAAATTACTTTCCTCGTGCAGAGGTTTTCTTGTAGAGGAAATTTGACATTTTCAATTCAAAAATTAAATTTTTTATGTTCTTGAATGAACATAAATGCTAATACAAACCATGTTCAGAGCATCTTAAATCAAAATATTGTTAACTCATCCTCTTGGTAATTATGAATAATTGATATATTAGAATGGTTTTTATAATATCATAGAGAATATCTCTCAATCATCTTCATAACTAACTGCAGTTAAGGAAAATAAGGCATAATCAAAAGGTGAAGATTTTATAGCACATATTTTTGAGCTAGCACGCATCCGCAAGGGGTATTGTTTGCCTTTGGGCTAGAAAGTGTTTATCAAGTTTGTTGAAAATGGATAAGCAATGTGCGAAGAGCGCATTACAATGGTTTTCATAATATCATAGAGAATATCTCTCAATCATCTTCATAACTGACTATAGCTAAGGAAAATAAGGCATAATCAAACGGTGAAGATTTTATAGCACATATCTTTGAGCTAGCATGCATCTGTAAGGGGTGTCGTTTACCTTTGGGCTAGAAAGTGTTTATCAAGTTTGTCAAAGATGGATGAGAAATGTGCGAAAAGTGCTTGTTGTTTGTGAGTTATCTAACAATTATATTAATTCATTCTTGTTCAACGAAACACCCCCTACCCCTCCTCTGTTCCCCACCCCCATCTGCATAAAAGACACTTACTACACATAATGAATTGGACATTCATCTACCACTTCCCCCCCCACCCCACACTTGTGTTTACATAGATCACATGCAACCACATAAATTCTAAAGAGCACTCACCTATGGAATGATCACTCATAAAATTAGTTTGCTTCGAAATTTTAAATTATTTGTGAGGCATTGGCAAATAACAAAAATAAAATTCCCTCTACAAAGAGAATGATGTCCAATTAAAACTCATTCGTTGAATAACAAATTAAAAATAAGACTACTAGAAAATAAAAAAAATATTTTTAAATTTACAAAAAAAATTAGAAAATTAAACATTTTCCCAAACATTAATTTTAATTTAAACAAAATCAGAAAAATATTAAAAGTTAACACACTTTCACACTCTAATGCAAAGTGAATGCTATAATTCCTCATGAAAATAAAGATCATTGTTATATAGATGGTGGTACATGATTGATTTACCTTATATCTCAGAGGACTCATTCGCTTCTCTAGAATGTACTCGTCGCATTTACGTATACTAAATTTTTATATAAGATTGTTTTTGAAATATCATAACCATTTAGTTTGATAATTTTCAACATTATTTTATGTCATTTAATTTATAAAAAAAATATAATCATTTAAGTTTCTTGTAATTTACAACCACAATTCAAAAAATAAAAAGAGTGTTGTTTTTCCGCAATTTGAGTATTTGTCATGTACATTAAATGACTGTTGAGGTAGTATCTATCTCAGTTGTTCTTACGTGCAGTTTTCCAGAGGCTTTTCAAAAGGTAGAAGGGATGCCAAGATCGTGAGAAGGCGAAGGAAGTAGTGAAGAAGGTCACCACAGCATGAAATACCTGAGTAGGTTCGTGTATGGGTTCATGTAATGAAGAATCATTTGAGAAGAAAAGAAACTCAGCAAGGCCAGGCAGCTTTGTTTAGCTAATGTCCAAGCTTCTGTGAAGCCCCTGCGAAAAATTAGTATCAGAGCCAGTCCATCATCTAGTTCGTAAAGGTTAATAATCAAACTCATCACTCTTTAAAGATAAATGGATCCATCTAGAAGATCTGTTTCTTTCCAAGAATTAGATGACAGAGACAAGGTTGAAGAAAATCCCCTTAGGGATTTGTTTACATCTTCTTCTAGTAGTGTAATTAATTCTGCTAAATTAGAATATGAAGAGTCACAACCTTCTGCTAGATGGAAGCTCCCTAGTATTGATGCTTCACATGTATATTCAGATCTTACTGTTTTCCATTTAAAAGCCTCGATTAGAGTTTCCATTAAAGATTCTATCAGTCAAATCCAAGAAAATTCAGAACGTGTTCAATCCATTCCCCTTCTAAATTCCAAGCAACTTCAAGCCAAAGCCAAGAGACTAAAAACTTAGTACTTGCATTTGGGATGTATCAGAATCAGAATAAATGCTTTGACACACCAAGGGCTGAATACCTTTGTACTAGCCACTGTCAGAGATCTTACACATAATAAGTATATCGATTCTTTGATTGGAGGAATGGTAGCTCCCCTGTTAAATGACCCAGTGTATTTTGATTGTTATGGAAACTTTTCCATATATGTCTTTGATGAAAAAACTGATAATATTCTCCAACTAAAAATCAAGACAACTCGATTTGATATGTTGAATAAAATACATAACATTGCCACTCAGACTAGAGGATGCTTTCTCCATACTAATACTTTATATCTTGTAGTCCTCCATGCACCCAGTAAAGAATCAATGTCAAGTGTTGTGGTTCTAACTGATTCAAAAAATCAAAAAGTAGAACATCAAACTATCAGATGGGAAGACCTCACTTTCCCTGAACACTGGGTTATATCAACTCCCAAAACTCCGAGTATGAGAAATATTACTTCTATAAATATTCGTGAAGAACATTCCGTTGTTATTTTTTCTTTTCGCCGAAGATCTACTATAGACATAAGAAGAATTGATCAACCTTGCAGAAGTTCCCCTTTGTATAAAGATCCCCTTGAAGTTGATATTGCTTGTTCTAGTGTCGTTTCAAATCCCTGTAAACATATTTCTTTATTTGAGTTTGCCAAAATTGTTAACTTTTACTCTATTGAAGTTATTTTTCCTAAGTGCAAGATACATGTAAATTTCAGTCAACTTGCAGACTTTGTCATTCATGCCAGCCATCATCCTAAGACAAGTGAAGCCCCAGCTTCTACATCTATAAATCCATGTCCAAATCCTAAATGCTCAGATATCCCTTTCCCACATGAATTTGACCGTGTCATGATGATGCACGAACTTCATTAGAAAATGAAGATCCTCGATTGACAGAAATGTTCAGCAAGATGAGACCGATGAATATGAAAAAATATGGTCTAGGATATCTTGAACAAATGAATGATTTGATTCCTGCATGAAGATTTTGTACTGTTCCAGATGATTGTAAAAAGTTGTCAGTCCCAGAAATGCATAAGTTTTTCACATTAATGGATGGTTGTAAAAAGTACAAGATAGATTCCCAATGGATGAAAGAAATGTTAAATTGGGATATATATACCCATCCAAAGGCGGAACATTTTGGCCTCACATATTCAGTTGAAGAAAAACTTAATATGTCCCATGAATGGAAATTTTTTATGAAGAAGACAAATTCTTGGATATCTTTTTATGTTTGGAAAAACATAAACTAGTCAGAAAGTGTTCTGATGACTGACACGACATCTTCAACACAACATTCATGGTCTGCTTTAGATGGAAGTAAAGTTGAAACCCCTTCCACATTTCCACTCTATAAAGGAATCATCCTAGGAGAAGGTCAAAACTCAGCGAAAGTTATACCTTTAGTCTAGAAGGATGAAAATGCACTAGGAATTGATGGTAGCATACAAAAGGCGAGTGAGGAGTTAAACTAGACTAATACAGCCATCAAAAGATTGGAAATAAACTCTACAAAGCCATCTGTTGTAAAGGAACAATTTGATAATCTCCAACTATCAGTCAATAATGTCAATAGTTGTTTGAATGACGTACAATATACTTCTTCAATTGTAAAAAGCTATGTCAAAAAATCATTCAATAAGCTAGAAGAGGTAGAAGAAAAAGTGTAGATCAAATGGGTTCTACAAAAGGACTCATTATAGGTCTGGCTGAAAAAGTTGGCAAGATATGTATATCCAAATCAAACAAGCCAGTCCCTACCTCATTTTTTTACAAAAGGAATATTCAAATTGAAAATCTTGTCAAGCCAATTGATAAATTTCCCCACCTTTTTCCAAAAGAAGTGTCCCAGTCTTCACCAGAACCCTCCAAAGAAGACGCCGAATCTCCAAAATAGATTTCTATAGATTCCTTATTCAAGGAACATGAAAAAGAGCCAAATTCACAAATACTTCCAATATGTGAACCACTTGAGAATTAGTTTAGCAAATACTTTGCCCCTGATCTTAGTGGAAAAGGAAGACTTCCAGAAACACACACTTTCTTTCCCGATTCTCATAGGGAATGGAATATTGATAATCTCAATGTGGGGCAAATCAGACAAGTGATAGATATTATGTTTACTAAGTACAAGTTTATGTGTCTTAGAGGGAAAGGGGAAGTTGAAGCTTGTAAAACTACCATTCAGTGCTTTACTAGAATTCTTCTACGCTAGTGGGAAGCTGAGTCATCCCCAACCTTAGTAGCAAAAATGGAAGCAGAAATGCTCAATGATGAAGTTGGAGATATAATCCACAACTTTGATGATACACCTCAAAATAACATGATTAGAACCCTCACTTCGATGATATTGAAACATTGGTGTGGAACAGAAATAGAAATTGCAGACAAGCATGAAGTAATCCTGATGAATCTCAATTGCCATAAAATGTCTCAAATATTTTCACAAAGATTGGATGCAATGCATCTACGAAATAAAGGACTCTAAAAACATTCTCTGGAAACAAGTCTATCTTGCACCCTTTCCATCTAGATTTATAGATTTTATCAAATTGCATGAAGTTTTCCAGTTGCCATTCGAGTCTTTTACTTGGGGAGAAATATATTTCATCATTACTAAAGTTCTGGTTAGTTTATGTACAAGTTCTAAAGTAAATAAGTCCTTAGAAAAGCTGTCAAGATTGACTGATAGCAAATCTATATGTAACAGATATGGGTTAAGTATTGATGATCCTTTGGTCAAAAGAAGAGAAGCCAAAAAACAAGCAAAAAGGGGAAAGAAACAAATAACCAAATTTGAGAAAAAGAAAAGAAAGGCCCTATTGAGGTCCAGAAATGGATATTACAAATATGTCCCAAAGACCCATTACTATAAGCCATTTGATATTCATCCCCATAGCTCCAAACAGGAGAAATGGAAGAAGTTAACTTGTTGGCTATGTTGCAAGACTAGACATACCTCAAATAAATGTCGAGTTGGGGAAGATTCTAAAAGAAATAGAGGCAAGAAATCTCAGCCTTCAAATACACAGAAGAAAGTTGTTAAAACAGAAACCTCAATGTTGTGTATAAAATGTGGGTCTAGAAATCACATAGCAAATCATTGTCCAAATGTTGTGATTCAAGAACAAATACAAACAACAGCTTGAAGACTCTTCTATAGATTCTTACAGTTCTTCTTCTTCTTCTTCTTATAATTCATGAGTTGAAGAGCTTAATAATCATACTCATCCATGTCTTTGCTCAAATTCAGATGATTGTCAATGTCATTATTCTACTAACTCTGACTCTCACTCTGATTATTCTAGTGATTCTTCAGTCACTGAAAAATGGCAAATCAACAAAAACAGCTCAAAGAAAAAAAATTTATGGCTCAGAAAATTGAAGAAGATGAACTCAAGATTCTTGAAGAAATTCATGCCATGGAAGAAGGAGATATGAAAAATAGAGTTCTCGACACTTTTCTCAATCAGCTGCATTCTTCCCATTCTTCCAAAGGCACTCCAAAAAAGCCACTTTTCGTGGATGCCTCCAATGAGCGAAATACAAAATATTTTCTAAGACACGAGGCGCAAGACAAAGTTTGCTCACTCACTTTGGGAGAGGTAAGTAGAGAAATTCATTATCTCTAAATAGAAATCTCTACTCCAAAGTCCCAAATAAAACAACTAGAGAAAGGAAAACAACTTCTAGCACAAAATATTTCTGCAAATACAAATGCATGCACTTGGCATACTGCACCAGTATCCAATGAGTCAAAGATTGAAATTATTGAAGGTAAAAAAGACCTCACAATAGGATTCAGAGAAATACGAATCCTAACTACTAAATATCAGCAGCATCATGTCCATATAGATATTTGCATAAAAAATGAGACATTTTCTCTGACTGCATTAATTGACTCAAGTGTAGATGTTAATATTCTCAATACTAAAGTTATTCTTGCCAAATATTGGGTTACAGTAAATAGAAAAGTCATTGGATTGGGAAATAGAACTCTCAAGTATGAAGTCCCTAAGGCCTCGATATGCTTTGATCAACACTGCATAAAGCTGAAATTTGCAGTAGCCGACATCCATGTTGACTGTATATTGGGAAATGTATTTTTAGCGGTAGTAGAACCTCATGGATTAAAGGGAAATAAAGCAAGATACTTCATCACTGTTTCCACTTCAGTAGTGGGCATAAAAGAATTGAAATGCCATATGTCTCCAATCCTAGAGTATCCACCATGGTCCAAGCGATGAAAGCACCGGATAAAGCAGAATCCAAACTGATGGATGTGAAAGATCTAAAATCCACCATACAAGGGGAAGAACAAATAAAAAGTCCTTCAAATCAGAAGAAAATTTCTGATCTTAGAAAAAAGATTGAGGCAAAATGTTGTTCAAAAGAACCAAATGCTTGCTGGCATAGAAAGCAACATTCTATCGAATTGCCTTACAAAGTCGAATATATAGGAAGACACTGCAAAAGCTGGGCTATTACTATGAACAAAGAATATGGATATCTTTGTGAAAAAAAAATAAGACTAACTGTTGGATAAGAAGTTGAGGATAACTCACGTTCTCAGTTAATAAAACGTTCCAACGTCGTTATATATATTCGTAATAAATTAAATAAAATATCTTGTGATCGTTTAGTAATTTCTAAACGTACACATTTGTATGGATAATAACAATATGGAGTATCATATATTAAGAATAAAAAGCAAACAATATCGATATCTAGATTCATGATAACAATTTGTATACATGAAGCTTTTCATATATTTTAAAAAAACGATTAAGTATATCTTGATAAATTTATCTCAGACTACATGAGGAATCTACTACTACCATCAAATTGAGGAGACTATCAATTAATAAGTTTATAGAGTTTTACATTCATAGTGATTATTTATATTAGATCGTCATTATTTATTAATATACTAGTATATAAACATATATGATTTTAGATAATTAAATTTATAATAATTAAGGATCATATAGATTTTAAATCGTTTAAATTATATGGGAGATTAAAAGATGAAATTACTTGGTGTAACTAAATATCTTACGGACATCCAAGTTTCAATTACTTTTTCACATATTTTAATGTTAAAATTACACTTTGGGTACATAGTTTTTTCAATTTATTTAGAAAACAAATAAAAAAGTACATATAAGTTTTAAGTTAAGTTATGTTAATTTAATTAAGTTATGTTAGTTTAAAGAATGCTATTGAAGTTACATAAGATAGATCCAAGGGGTATGTTAAGATAAGGATATAGTATGTTATATTATTCAATAGTTATAAAGATAAGATAAAGGATTCATTCATAAGTCTTGATGATGGATCCGAGTTGGGATTTGAAACGTTGGCATAAAAATGTTCATACTGTGGGTTCTCCAGTAACTAATTCAAAAGATACAAACCACAGATCTCTTAAATCTAGAATCTTGTCCCTACACGGAGGGGATGTTTGGAGTGAAATCCTTTTACTCGAAAGATTTAGAGTGAGGATTCATTCATAAGTCCTGATGATGGATCCGAGTTGGGATTTGAAATGTTGGCATAAAAAAGTTCATATTGTGCGTTCTCCGGTAACTGATTCAAAAGATACAAACCACAGATCTCTTAAATCCAAGATAAAGTAATTCAACTTTAGGTAAGGTATATTTTCAATCAACAATAAAGTATATAAATTGTCCACAAAGAGAATAATGTTGTTAATAGTTGTTTCTATGGAATAAGGTTTTCTCCATTTTCATTCAATTACAAATAATTAATAGTGGATGATACAGATTTAATCTATATTGAATATTTACAAAATATTTGTAATACAAATTACTAAAAAAAAGTTACAATATAGTTATTTTTCATAAAAATATTCATTTTAATAATATGAAATTCATCCTAAAATGTAATAGTGATATTTATCAACATTTATTAAATATTATTGTGAATTATATATATATTCAAATTACATAAATAATAATTTACTAAAAATATTATCCTTATTATTTCAAATTTGATTTTATATTAAATAATTATTTCTCATTAATTATTGTTATATTAATTAATATTCACAAAGTTTACTAACATATTGATAACTTAAAAATACATTGAAATGAAATTATATTAACTTAAAACTAAGATTTTTTATTTAAGTAAAATAGGATCGAAAGTTGGAAGTAATATTTTGTTGTAATTTATAATTAACTTATTTATTTTATTTAAATCATTGTTAGATTAATTAATTATTTTTTTATGGGTAATATTTTTTAAATGAAAAGTTTATTTTTACCATTAAAAAAAATAGCTTTAAATGGCTTTGTAGCGAATAAGAAATTTCAAATGCTTCCTGCAATATTGCTTTATTAGGAACTGAAAGAATTTAAAATTTCCAAAAGCATATTAATTAAATTGATTTAATTCAATGTTAAAATGATTCATTTTGTATATTAATCTTTTGTTCTCCATCAAGCGTGCAAACTTTGAAGATAAACATTTAATATTTAAATAAATTAAACATAATTTTTGCTATTAAATAAAATTTAAAAAAAATTATAAATAGTGTTTTTAAATGAGGATACACCTATATTCATATAGAAAAATGTCATAGTATATCAACACTTTATTTATATCGGAAGGAAACATATAAATTTAATAAAAGGGATTACACTTTTTTATCTCTGATACTTTAGCAAATGATAGAGCGCATTTTAACAATTTTCATGTTTCTGAATAAAAGATAAAAAAACTTTAGAATTATAAGTGGCTCACTTTTTATAATGGGTAAGAAGACTTGTACATAAAGTAACTTTAAAACATAAGTTATATGTGTTTTTTGAAAAAGTAATTTTCATGTTTCTGAATAAAAGATAAAGAAACTTTAGAATTATAAGTGGCTCACTTTTTATAATGGGTAAGAAGACTTGTACATAAAGTAACTTTAAAACATAAGTTATATGTGTCTTTTGAAAAAGTAACTAAACAAAACGAAAGACTTGAACTCAAGACCTCTATTCTCATAAAGTAACTTTGGACCGAGTGAACTAGTTTAAAAGATCAATAATTTTTGGAAAAGAGGAAAGTAAATTAAATAAGTTAGACGTGTTTTTTGAAAAAGTAACTCGACAGAAAGAAACAGATAAACGCAAGACCTCTATTCTCATAAGGTAACTTTGGAAAAAGTGAGCTAGTTCAAAATGTTAGTAATTTTTTCGAAAGTTTTTTTCGTTTGTTGTTGTTTGTTTTTTTGTTTGTTTGCCTTTTCTTTTGGTCACTAGAGCTTTGGAGTGCATGCTTACTTGAGAAAGGTCTTTTTTCCTACAAAACTCAAAACCAAACAACCAAAAATGTGCATGCAAAAGAAACCAAACCTTACATATTGAAGTTAGATTTCATCGAAAACTAAATATTTTCCTTGATGTTTCTGATTTTCTGAGATCACACTAAGGGGTAGTGGAAAATAGCATATGCATGAGAAAAATTCTTCCTTTCTGTTTTTCATTTTCCCAGATCACATAGAGTCATGGGGCAAAGAGCATACGTAAAAATGAAACGTATAGATCTGGTAATAAAAAAACAGAGAGATAAATAAACCAAAATAAATAGAGAGATAAATAACTAAAACTGTAAATAAAGACTGTATACCTCCAAATCTTAAAAATGACATAGTTTGGGCTACCCGAAACCTTTTCACATGAGATGAAAAAGGGCTCTTCACTGGAACAGATGCTCCTAACACAATAGAGTAGTCCTCTCAGCTTGAAAGTAGTCAGAAACAATAGATCTAGGAAAGGATAGTGGCATGCACTTGTACCGACTTCGGATTTGGATCACCAATGGATGAATCCCTCAAATATCTCTGGTACCATGTGGTTGTCAAGCATCTTGGTTTGGCTATGCACTAAATGTATCTTCTTCTTCTTATTCTCATGAGTGACTCATTGATTCTGGAGATTCTTATCACATGTTAAAAAACAAAGCCATATTTTCTTCTTGAAATGATTGTAACAACAAAAATATATATGTTAGTGCTGATAGATCTCTTAGTGTTGTACGAACTAGAACTATTCATATAGACAATAGTAAATTTAATGATGTATTATGTGTTCCTATCTTATCCTGCAACTTTCTATCTGTATATCAGATAACTCATTTAGGTACGATGTTGTAATTAAGGACCTAAGAGATCCTAGATAGATCTTAGCTACTAACGTTACTGATGACTCTAAACAGTTGTATAAGTTTAACAAGTTTGGGTCATCAAATCTTCCCTTGGTATTTGTTGCTCATAATGATGAAATGACCAAACTTTGGCATGAGTGATTTGTTCACTTAAGCCATCGCTCCCTTCAAAATATATGTAAGGAAAATATGGTGATAGGTCTTCCTATGGTATCTTGCAGAGATGGTGTTTGTTTCAGATGTGTACTTGGAGAACATCATCGAGATAGCTTTGAAAAATGTGCTTCTTGGTATGCCTCAACCACTTTATAGCTTGTGCACATTGATTTATGTGGTCCACTTCTAGTTGTTTCATTCTCTGGATACACGTATTTCTTAACTTCCATTGATGATTTCTCTAGAAGCACTTAGTTATACTTTTTAAAACTCAAGAGTGAAGTCTTCAACATGTTCTTGGCCTTTAAGGCCTTTGTTTATAAACAATCTAGACATAAATATCGATCTAATAATTGCGGAGAATATGTTAACAACAAATTCATCAAATTTTGCACTAAGCATGGAATTCAAATGCAACATATTTTTCCATATATTCCAAAAAAAATGGCGTAGGTAAAATGAATAATCGAACCTTAAAGGAAATGGCTAATTGTATGCTTCAATCTAAAGGACTTAGTCTTAATTTTTGGGCAGGAGCAATTAGATGACACCGCTACTAATGTTTTAAAGAATATCACTCCAAAAGAAGCATGGAGCTCAATTAAACCAGATGTAAGTAACTTTTGTGTTTTTCGAAGTGAAGCATGGGCCCATATTCCTATGAGAAACATAAAGCCTTAGAACCTAAGAGTGAAAAATGTATTTCTGTTGGATATTCTTAAGATGTCAAAGGATAAAGACTTCTTCCACCCAAATCCAAAAATGTTATCACTAGAAGAGATGTAAAGTTTGTTGAGTATATATCGGCCTATGAGGCTAGATCAACTGATGTGCCACCTTTCTCTATCCCCTCTACTTCTGAAAATATTTCTTCTTCAGATCCTCAGCCTCAAAAATGGGTCCATGCTACTCAAGATGCAATAGGTGCTCTTCTAGGAGATCCTCTAGATCAACAACATACACGTTCATAGTTCAATGGAGCCTCTTCTTTATTGGCTCAAGCTTCCGTAAATTATGGTCCTGACACCTTTGTAAAAGATTTAGGCCATCCATATTGGGACACAACTATGAATGAAGAATATCGTTCATTATTGGAAAATGATACATGGGATATTGTTTCTCTTCCAAAGGGAAAAAAATTTGTTAGATGTAAATGGGTTTGTAGAACCAAGTTTGGACTTGATGGAAAAGTCGATAAACATAAAGCTCGTCTTGTTGCTAAGGGTTTTTCACAAGTTGAAGGAATTGAATATACTGAAACCTTCTCCCCTGCTTCCAAAATGAACTCTAGCCACCCTGTTCTTGCCCTTGCTACCTCTTTCAAATGGGAATTCCATCAGATGGATGTTAAATCTACCTTATGCATGGGGACTTGCATGAAGAAATCTATATGGAACAACCTCCTTGCTTTATACAAACGAACTCCACCCTTGTATGTTGGCTTAAGAAATCCCTTTATGGTCTCAAGAAAACCCCTCGGGCTTGGTATGCCAAAATGGATAGCTTTCTTTTAGATACTGGCTTTTCTAGGTGTCATTATGACATTAATGTCTAGTCTAAGAAAGTGGGTAAGTCTATTATCATTGTTTTCCTTTATGTTATTGATCTTATCCTTACTGGTAGTTATCCCAACCTTATAAACCATGTGAAGTCCAGCCTTAAAAAGCAGTTTGAAATGAAAAACTTATGACCCTTGCATTATTTTCTTGGTCTTCAAGTCTTACAATCCAAGAAAGGTATTTCCTTTTCCCAATCCAAGTATGCCTGTGATCTTCTATGCCAATTTCACATGCAAGACTGTAAGGAAGCGCCTTCTCCCTTTCAGTCTGGAGCCAAAATTTTAGTCACTTGTACTTCCCCTGAAGTTGATTCTACCTTATACTGTTAGCTTGTAGAAAAACTTTTGCATCTGACCCATACCTATCCTTATGTTTCCTTTTTTGTTGGTCTTATTTCTCAGTTTACGCAAAACCCAGATGAAATTCATTTGAAAGTAGTTAAAAGAATACTTCATTATGTTTCGAGGTAGAGTTCAGTTTGGAATTCATTACAGTGAAAAGCATCTGCTCTATTGGTTGGTTTCACTGATTCTGATTGGGCTAGTGACCCTGATGATCAAAAGTCTACACCAGGTTATGTCTTCACTCTTGGTTCTGGACCTATTAAATGGGCTTGCAAGAAATGACCATTTCTCTTTCTTCAGCAAAAGTAGAGTATCATGATGTCGTAGAAGCTAGAAGGGAAGATCTATGTCTTCGTTAGATCCTATCATAGTTTGGCTTTTAATAGCATCATCCCACTACACTTTAGTGTGATAATCAAAGTGCCATTTGACTATGTAAAGATCTAGTCCAACATTAGTGCAAGAAACACATTGAGCTACACATGCACTTCATCAAAAATCTCATTCATGACCATGTTCTTGAAGTGAAATATTGTTCAATTGATGATCAAGTTGCATACATCTTTGCAAAGGCTCTCATAGAGGTGAAGTTTACTAAAATTCAATTTATGGTTGAAGTTCAAGAAGCAATCACTAAGGTGGGATAGGCTCCAGTGCCTCCTTCCTTCTCCTGTTGTGTCATATTTGTACATTCTTCAATGCTATCCCAAGTTGTTCTTAAGGGGTGATGTTAGGATATTTTGTCACATAGGAAATAGTTAAGTATAATTTGGTCTAGTGTAGAGTTAGCTAAAGTGTGTTTTTTTACTATGTACTTTTGTAACTTATAATCTGACAGTCATAATATGTTCTATACATGAAATGATCCAACGGTTCATTCTCTCCTTAGTATTATCGACACTTGATCTATGGCTTAACACCCAGTGGTTCCACGATCTCTATTTAAAGAGCATCGAGGGTCATTTTTAAGGTGATTGTTCATGAGAGAAGCTTATGTAAATTTTCTTTCTTTTACATTAATAAATTGCCTAAACTGGCCACATTAGCTCAGGTTGTGGACTGTTTCCCTCTTTGAGGGTTTTAACCACGTCAATAATATTGGTGTATTGATATGCGATTTGTTTGTGAGTCGTGTCCTTCGGTGTTCTATATGAGGAACTTACTCTATAATTTCCTACATATTCCATCTTTTCTTACTCCCTCACAAATGGAGTTAATATGTTAAATGAGCCAGATGTTTTAGAATGCTTTAGTTTGGTCAAGGTATTGGTCATCTTTCAAAGTAATTTATACTTTGTTTTTACTACAATAATATAGATTAAATTATTATATTACTTTTCTTCTACTCTAATTTTTTTATGGTAGATAATTAAAGAAATTAACTTAAGTGAGAAAATTTAATGGTGAGGCATAATTTTCATATTTGATGTTAGAAGCCTTTTAGTGTTAAATGGAGGATTAAAATATCACCTCTTAAAATATACACCCCTAATAGCATTTTAAAAATATATAGGTTTCCAATGTTCCAAAAAGTCATCAAATAGAGTTTGAATGTAAAATGCATGCTTAACAAAAGTTGGAATATCGTGATTGACCACCATAAATTCAGGACGCCATCTACACCATGTTATTCATGGAAAAGGGTCTAGTTAGATCACTGTGGTGAAAGTACATCTATAGGACATGAGTTGTAACCCATTTTTATTATTGAATTAGTCAAATGTAACTCATGGTTGGCTTTGGGTTGTGTTGTAACAAAAACACTAGCAGAAAAAGGGGCTCCATTATATTTTCTTGGATTTTGTTCCATGGTAGAAGAGAGTAGGTAAAGCTAAATAAAAAGATAGTGTAATAGAGGTTTTTTTTTTTTTATCTATAACAGCCCATGGTCCATAGGTTTCAAGAAATTCCATAGATAGTTCCCTATCCTTTCTATTTGCACTACCTCCATTACAAATAAACAAAGTAGATCAACCATGTCTTCTAGTTGGGCTTCTCTCAGAACCTTTTTCCAAGCCATATATTGCTTTTTATGGTGTTTAGTGTGTGTTTTTGTTTCACCATTCTCTATTTTATGCATTTAGTATTTTCATTCATAAGAAAAATAATAAAAATTAATAAATATAGAAATCCGAGGAAAATTAACCCTCATAGTATAAATTTTAGAGTTTAGTTTAATTTTATCAAATCAACTATGGAAAATCATCTAGCGGAATACCCTTAGTAGTCTACAAATCATATTGATAAGAGAAGGTTTCTTTTGGTATTGACTCAGAATTTTTAGAGGATCATTTTTATTTAAGAAGAAAGTCAAAAAACCCCAACCATTTCAAATTAATTAGCTAATGATGTCCTTTGAGATTTTGCAAACAAGAGGTTTGCAAGGCTTGTCCTATACGTGATAAATATAAATTTTAATATGATACTCCTCATGGTTGTCATAAATTTGTTTAGGTTATCCAAATAAAATGGAGGTTCTAACGTAGTGGTTATATAAGAGGAGAAAATGAGGGATCAAGAAGAATTAAATAAGGATCCCTAAAACTTGAAAAGTAATTACTGAGTTTTAGTGTTGTGAACCGTTCATATTCTCTTTTCAAGATACAAGATAAGCTATTGTTGGTGCTTAATTTGAACCTCTTCAAAAATTCAACCTTCAGAGGCATTTTCCTATTTCCATCGACCTAATTTAATTTCTTGGGATCACATTCGACTCCTTATCATTTACTTCTAGTCACATGAAAAAGAAACAATTAGTAAAATAGATCAAAATGAGATTTAAAGAGAGAGGGATGAGGCTAAAAAGATAAGTGAGAATATTTAAAAAACATCACAACCCTAGATATGCATATGTATTTTTTTATTTTTTATTATGGTTCAAATTTTATTTATAAGAAATCAAACATAATAATTAAATTTTAACTAATGCATATCAATGAAATCTGATTAATTGTTTTTCAAAACTAAGGACTCTTAAAAATGGGCAAATATTGTCCACAAAAAGGGGAAATTAAATATACAAATGGATTATTTGTTGTGTAAATCCTACAATATCTATATATTTAGGAGGTCTCGCTTTCCTAAAAGAACTTTTATATTCATATATGATTTCATGAAGATTCAATCTTTATGTTTACTTTGTATGAAATTACCATTATTTTTATCATTAATTATTCACCAAATTTTAACCTTCACATTCACTTCTAGATATCTAAATCTTTACACAAAATGTGAAGACTTTACATTGGAATTACAAAATTGGACCAAAATTTGGGCTATAAGCCCCAAAACTAAACTTAAGGGATCCAACGACCAACATGCCCCCAACACAAACATGGTGACTCACCCTCGATTCACTTTGTAGGTGCGGAGATCTTAGCTCGAAAACCTCCTAGATCTTCTTGGATCGTTGTAACTTTGGTAGCGCACTAAGTGGATGCGTGCTAAATGTCCTCCACACGGTATTCGGTGACTACTGCTGCTAAATTACAACCTTGAATCCTCTACTGGGTTTCTTGCAGTTGTGCGATCTTTTCTTCAATGGAGGTTGTAATTTATAATGCCTTCTAAATTTGAATTTGATCGCTCCCCCCACATTCAGTCCATTAATGCTAGATTGGCTGCAAATTTTCAAGAATATAGCCCATAAACTTCACCTTCAATGCTTGTCGCTCACTGCATTTGGCCTCAAACGAAGCATCGGATTGTGAATAGTGACTTTAATTGTCACTTTCTGGAAGACCTACGCACCAACACAACTATCTTTGTGTTGTCACGGACCCTATGACACTTCACTACTGCGTGCAGTCCTAACATTGCGCAGCTCTCGAGAAGTGTAGTTTATAGTTCCATGCCTCCTTTCAGCTACCTGGAGTGCTAAGACTATGTTAATTCCATATATTCATATTTTTGGATCATTGGTGTATGGCTTCAAGCAACTTCCATTCACCTTTCTTCGGAAGGGTTCTCGATTTAACTTGACCGGCTGTAACATGGCTTTATCAATGATCTCCTTAATAATATACGTCCCTAACCAGTGCATCCTGAACATCCCTGAGAATTTATAAAACTTACAATCATACAAAAACACGAGATCGTTTAACTTGAATGTGTACAACTTGATGTGTTGTTCATGCCATGACTTTTCACGTTGTTTTTTGGATCTGCTGGTGAAATCCAACCAAAAATTGTTATTCTTCAAGCTCATCTAGTTGCGTGAGTCTCTCCTCCGGGACTTTGTGATTTGTCATACTTGTGAGCACTACTATGTGCAGACTTGGCACGATGTATTCCATATACATTACAACTTCCACTCCATAGACAAGCCTAAAAGGTGTCTGTCCCGTCAGTTTCTTGCATGTCGATCGATAAGACCATAACACTGCGAGTATGCATAGGTCCCAATCACTTCGTTGCATATTTCATACCTTGGTTAGTCCATTTTCAAGCACTTCGTTGAATGCCTCCATTGTCTCGTTAGCATGTGGATGATAAGGTGTGCTCTTCTAGTGATACACCTGAAATTCCTCCATTAGCGCATTAATCGTCTCATTCAGGAAGTATGTACCGCGATCACTCATCAAGATCTTCAAGCATCCAAATCGCATCAATACATGTTCAAATAGAAACTTCACATAAGTCGCGCCCATCCAATCCTTCACCAACCAAGCTTCTGCCCAACGAGTCAAATACTTCATCACAGTGATAATATACCTCGCGCCTATCTTTCCTTGAGGTTTAATGGGTCCTACAAAATCTATTGGCCATTTTTCCAAAGGCTGCAACACCATTTGTGGATTCAAAGGCATTACATCCCTCGATGATGGCCTGCCTATTCTTTGACATATATCACATGCCTTGCAATATGCTTTTGAATCTTCATGAAAGGTTGTCCACCACAACCCTATGCGTAGAATCTTTTGTGTGGTTGTTCTTCCTGCATAATTTCCTCCGGCGGCTCCCCCATGAACGTTGGTGAGGATGTTGCTTCATTCAAACTTAGGTACCTGCCTTCGCAATACTTCATCATTCCCAATCTTGTATAGATGCCCAGTAATGACATAGAAGTCTTTTGTGTGCACCATTAATTCCTTCTTCTGCTGGACAAAGGATCCTTCCAACATAGTTCTTGTTGTTAGGAAGTGTATTATATCTTCGAAATGTCCATCTGCCAGGTAATCCTTCCTCCAAATTAGTAGGTTCCTCCCCTATCTCAATGCATGATAGGTGATTTTCTCCTGCATTCAATTTTCCACACTTCACAACAACTTCAAAATCATATTCTTGGAATAATAAAAGCCATCTGCAAATTCACCCCCACAACACAGGCTTATTGACTAGGTACTTTAGAGCGGAGTATAGGTGCACCTACTCAGGTTGGGGCTTTTCTTCATAGACCTGCATCCATGTCTGTGGATCATTTCACCCATAATACATATCTGTTAGTTGCACCTTAGGCTTCCCAAATTGTGTTAGCATCATTCTCCTACATTCGCTCCAATCATCAAAGCTTCCTTTGTGCTTACCCCACCATCTTGTGGGTGTAGCACACAGTACCCAGTCCAAGGCCTAGAAGCATTGATTTTCCAACACTCCCCTTTCAAGTGCATCCAAGAAGGTATCTACCTCATTTAGGCCATTATATGTAGGTACATTATTTTCTTCTGTCGACACGCAGTGTAGCGACTAGGTCGCCATGTTGCAATTCAATGTAGTTACCTCATGTAACTGATTCTACCATTATTCTACTTCTTCGTTGGAATCCAAAGTGCAGGAACTCTCGTGCTCCCATGTAAGTTTCCCATCCATGGTGCGATTCACCCTGTCTTGGTCTCATGTAGTTATCTTGTAGATGCAGTCTAGATCATCTTCACTCTCATAGTCGCAGACTGGCTCCGTATCGCGCAATCCTTTTGCAGGATCCAGGGGTATTAGTCACGCAATGACTTCTTCTCAAAGATCATCTTCCACTTCTTTAGATTAATTACCCCATTCATATCAGTAACCTAGTCAATTGCCAAGAGTGCGGGATAGGGATTGTTGTCGTCAACAATCTCTATTACTTCAAAATATGCAAGCGTGCTTGCTCCCTCAATATTCATATTTATGCTTTGCAATCACCCCATTGGTATGATTTTCCACTGATTCACCATTCTCAGTTGAATTAGAGACCATTGCAGCACGGGTCTTCCCATTCACTCCCATGTCTATTTCGGTAGAACATTTGCATCTCATCCCAAATCTAAGATGACTTGATCCATCTCATCTTCTCTAATCTGCATGATGAGGCTCATTTCACATCCTATTCTTGTTTTATGCTTTTTGATCTTTCATATTATGTACGGTTCTCCTAACGTGATCCCAATGCATCTGTTGATGAGTTCCTATAGCCCTTTCATAGCCTTATTGTCATGCACTAACTTCAAACAGGTTTCTAGGAAAGTAGTGAGCATAGAGGGGTCCATCTCCGGGTCAGGCTTAGCTTTTCTTCCTAATGTGGAGGCCTTAGTGAAGCTCTTCTTAGCTTCCATCAAGGTTTCTTGAGTGCACTTCGAATGAAACTCAGCTTGCCTCTTCGAGGCTTTGCGAACCTAGTTACTATCTTCCGGTTGTTTCCTTTTGTCATCTTTGTCGTGATTCCACTTTGGAGCATAATATTTACTTTTGGATCTTCCTCATGCATGTCAGACCTCATCATCTATAGGTTTTATGTCGGGTGAGGTGGTAGTGCTCCTTTTCCATGTATCCTAGTTATCAGCGTAGGACAATCTTCTATCTCATAATCAAATAGTGCGCAATACTTGCACGACGGAGGCATTAGATTAGTGAAATTGCAGGCATAATGTCCTGGCCCTCTGTAATTGTAGCCAATCAACTGTTTCTGACCTCTACCAAGGCTTCCTCCACCTCAGCGTCATCTGCGCCCCTGAAATCCTGTCTGGGCCATATTTTCATTCTGTTCAAGGGGCAGCATTTCGACCTAAACCCTGTAGGCCAGAATTCTATCCATTATTAATTCATAACTCCTAGAAGTATGCTCATCATCTCCCACTGACCTACAAAAGTTGTAGAACAATTGTCTTAGAGTTTGTGTATACTTTTGTAACAAGTGGTAATTATTTGTGGCATGCTTTCTGGCTACTTGACAGATAGCGCACCACAAAGTAGGCATTGGGCTAGGTCCTACTTGAGCTTCCAACCTTAGAGGCATTAGTCCTCCTCCTACAAGGTAATTTTTAAATACTGGGCAGTGGGCTTTGTCATGACCCCGACTCTTGCATTTCAGGCACCACACTTCTTTGCACACTTCTGGTCAAACCATCCTATCCTACTTCAAGCTTTGCATCTCAAGGCACAAATTCATCAACTACGCGTCAACCTACTAAACTCCCAAATTAGGATCTTGCATCGGGGTCTCATGTAGTCCCATGGCAATCTCTAGGGCCTCTGTCTGAGTTTTTATCTTTTGCTGCAACAATGCACTTCTTAAATGTGGTATTAGTGAAGCCACAAACCACTCGCGATGTTGTCCATTTGTCAAATTCATGTTTTCTTCGTGAATAGTACATTTCATCCTCTGATCCAATTCCCAAGACATCTCGCCTGGTAGCACCATGATTTCTTTAAATCCAACAATTGACTAAGCTTCAGATTTAGGCCTGCTAAATTCCCTATTTAGTGTTGCCTTGATGTTCACTACTCTCACATTTGAGTTATTGGTGGAGTACTTAATATACCAGGTCAACACGCGATCCTGCTGGGCGCTAGCCAATGTTGCTTTCTTTATATGGTTGTCTTTAACACCTTGAGCTTCCCATACAATCTTCACTATGAACCAGAATTGGTCTAAATCCTCATTTCCCAAGCCCTTGAACAAAGGAAACTTTACTATGTTTGCCATACTGAATCGTGGTGGTGGTGGAGTTGGTATGGGTGAAGATGGAGGTGATGGCGGTGAAACTTATGGTGGTGTGGGAGGAAGTCGTATTTGCGGAATTCCTTATCTTATCATATGAATAGAACTTCACAGAGAGACCTTCACAATCCCTTGCTCATCCCCTCATGGAGGTGAAATCAAGGGGCTATTGTAACAGCACAAGTAAAACTAACATTAATGTCATAATGAAAACAATTCTTTTAATGAAATTATACCTGTACTTTTCGGCTGCGAAGTGACCACAACATTTTGGGTATGACTCTCCTCCAAATATTTTAGGCTCGATTGTGTAGGATTCTGCTACCATTGGCCACCCCCGAGCCCTCAATCAACGACTACTGCCAGTATTCCTAGGTCTTAGGATTCTCCCAAGAGAATGAAGATAGAACCTCAGAATGATCGAACCCCTCCCATCCTCCTCATCATTCCTTAAATAGAACAAAGCCTTGGAAGGGGAACCACATGCACACCCTCCATGTGTCCCTTGGAAGGGGAACCACATGCACGCCCTCCATGTGTCCCTTGGAAGGGGAACCACATGCACACCCTCCTTTTATTTTTATAATTATTAATATCATTAATTTTCTTTCCTTCTTTTTTGATAATTTCCTTCTTTTATTTCT